>BQNB010124413.1:0-17302 GCA_026074375.1 Tanacetum coccineum
GTTACAATAGTTAGACAATATACATACTTATTCTTATTACTTTGCAACTTGTATATCGATCTAGTTTTGGGACAACAGAGACCATATTTGTGAGGGCTGACCAAGATAGGAAGGATCTTTTACGAGCTGTCATTATCGGACCAGAGGGGACTCCTTTTCATGATGGTCTCTTCTTTTTTAATGTGTGTTTCTTGAGAAACCACCCTGACAGCCCGCCAATATGTCATCCCCTTCCATTATCTACTTTATCCTAATACATATATACATTGCGTATTTGCTTGTAATTGTAACGAGGGATTGATCCTTTTGTTTCAGCTCGTGTGCTCTCACTCTTTAGTTCTAATAGAGATAGACTACGTAGAAAGTTGACATCCTTACTTTCTTTCATTTGTAATTTACGAGACACATGAAATGACAAACAATATCCCTATTAACAGAGACAGACATACAATGGGTTAAATTGTCGATGTCTCGAATATTCTTTGACGTAGAGGATTTATCATAAATTATAAATTTCATTATTAAGAACACATACCGACAGGTAGAAAACCCCGAGTAATGTAGATAAAGGATAGTGGTGGTAATTTTTAAGATGATAACAAAAACAGAAGATGAAGAAAACAAGAAATCATTTTCATATCTATCAATAGATCCATTTTTTAGTTAGACACTGATAGAACAATGCAGCTTTGGAACTAACTACTATTATGTATACTATGCATATACCAACTGTTAAAGAGGCCTTATTAATTCCTTTATCAAGTTCATCCTCTTACAAAATTTTGAAATAACTCAAAAGGAGAGCAAATCTAGAAGGATCTTTATTGAGATCAAAAGTGAATTAGTAAAAATGAGTCATAACTATAAGGGCACCCTTCCGGACATAGTAATAGACATAGGGAAGCCCATGAACTTTACGGGCGGGTTAGAGTTCATGAACCTAACGTATACAATGATGAAAAAGAAGAAGAGCGATGAAGGAAAATAGGAGAAGCAAGAGGCTAATTTATTGAATAAGATTACGGGTTATGCCCTGAAAGGGTGCATCACTGCGGTTACAGGTCCTAACAGCAACATATAATTATGCCCCGAAAGGGTCCTAACAAGGAATACAAATGAATACAAACATTCATTTGTATCTTCAAAAACATGCTATTTCTAAGATCACATATTGGGTGCGTGGCACTTCCAACATGCTCCAGTATCTACTCTCAACGTTTCAAGAATTTTGGAGCTACTATGGTCACCCTTGAACATCGTTAATGTGGAAAAAGTAACATGTTCGATTCTCTAAGTGCAGAAAATAATCTGAAGTTTCTTTCATCTAAGCAGCCACTTTATGACTTGGCTACATTCCATTAATTTTATAATGTATGTTGTAGCTATTTGACTCGCGAGATAAATTATTTTGGTGTAAACCGGGATTACATGTGTGAAGTCAGATGCTTAGGACCATAGGAGTACATCTATCTATACAAGAATTAAGAAGGTTATCTCTTAATCAATTCCATAGTATCTTTGTTATTAATCCTCAAGATTACTATAACTAGCTCTATAATTTAAGAGTACCCTGCCAACATGCTACAAATATTTTAATCATTATAGGTGCATTATGTCTCTTAACTAATCTTTTATTTGAACATGCCATATTTCTAATAAATCCTTCAAAATGCTTGTAGTGTCAGAACTCTACCTGATCGATGCTTTATTTATGTTTTAGGCTGTTGGAAGATCTGAGAGCTCCAAAGAGCTCAATCATATCTTGTACGGGAGAAGATCCATTAGGGGGTAAAGATGCATTAATTAGATTGGTGAAAACTTACCCTTATTTCTACTACAAATAGGACTAGATTTAGGAAAGCTATAAACAAAGCTTCAAATCACTTTTATAAGTGTTTATACTGATTTTGACAAAAGAAGATTGTAATGGTTTTCTTTAACTTGGAACTTCCTGGTGGTGTCTCTCCATGTTTATTCCAATTTTGGATTTGTTAATGTTATGTTATAGTCGTGGATTCACATCAGTTATGTTATATCTTTTCATACCAATTTTAATATTTTCCATTATCACTTGGTGAAAACTCAAACTTTATGTTTCTGAGTTTGGTACATATTTCTAACAATGGCATTTTTTTAGCTAAATGCAAATTATAGGAATTAGTTTTTGTGGTCATGGCAAGTATGAAAATGTCTACTAAAACAAGAGATGTCTGAACACATAATGTGTTTGTGTCAAATACTTTGTTTTATTAAATACATGTCTTCAAGGTTTGGAATGGTAAATGTGTACTGTTTTGAATGAGATGATATTCATGTCTTTCTGTGTGTTCCTGCGCAAATTAGTTTAACAATGTGGACTGTGCAAAAGTCTGAGAATGTTGGAATGGTGTAGACGAGTGGCCGTTATGTCAAGTTGGGCTGTTTGGTGACTATAGGGCATATTAGGGTCTTGATTTCTTTTTGCTTTGTAGTGTTGTGAGGATGTTTTTGTGTTATGGGTGTGGTCATACATATACGGGGGTATATTTGCTATTTTTTGGACGATTGAATAAAAATGGTTTTTTTTTATTGAAACAAGTTCCGGCTGTGTTGACATAAAATGCTTACTTTCCATAAAGGTTTTCGATGTAATAGAATCTATAAAACCAAATACAGAAGATTTATTTTATTATTTACTCACACTATGGAATAATGTACAACAAACGATAGTTAATCGTACTTTTGTAGGGTGATGCATTGTTATGATGTTTATTTAATTTTACCGCAAACATTATAACTCGGCCATATATTTGGTACATGTTGAAACAGATCCAAACACTTTGTCTATTGTTTGTTAGTTAATATTTATATAGACCATTGTTTCCAATGCATATTTATATAGACCATTTATTTAGATAATTACCTATATGAAGAATAAGTTTGATCATTCTTTTCTCTTTAATATGATTGAATCAGATGTTTACCATGCTCTCTCAAGAAATAATTACTTGTCTCTCATAGGAATCAAGATCATATGTTTACACAAATACGGCAACCATTAGAACTAAACGGCAAATATTGTCTCAAAAAAAGTTTTTTGAACCGAACACGCCCGTTGAGCGAGTTATGTTACTAGTATGTATATATATAGGGTAGGGTTATAATAAAAAGGAAGTTATAATAAAAAGGGTAAGAAGCCATCTCCACCGTCAGATTGAATACGTAAGATCAAAAAAACAGAGTGGTGGTTTTGTAAATAACAGAAAGTTGAAGGGCAGATTTGTTGTAATGAAAAACACTTTTATTTCCCCTGGAGTTACATACGATGTCGTTTCCTTTTAACCTAACATAACAAAACCAGTTTCTTCTTCTCATTTTCCCCTAATTTTACACACTTTTTCTCTTAATTTCATACACTAATTTTACACACTAAAATCACAGACTAAATTCACACACTAAATCTAAGCAAATCGCGACTGCATCAAACTGATAATGATGACGAATCTCACGATCTTAAACCTTCTAATTCATGATCGAATCGTTACTACATCATTGTGTCAACGATGTTGAAGATGTATCTACGACACCTTAAACGATCTTTCATTTTGCTAGTTTTGTTTTACTTAAATCATGTTTTCTTCTAGATCTGAGACAAAATGTAAAAAAAAGATACAAAACGTGTTTAAGAAAAATGCAAATAAAGTGTTTGATAAAATGTCTCAAGTAGAATGGGTTACCCTGATGCATGAAAATTAAATTGTGATGCAGTTGTTTTGAATGCTTGATGCACATGTTCTATTAAAGTGATGCAATAGGTTATTGTTTGTGTCATTTAAGGTTACGTTTGTTAGGTTGAGATATATGTGCTAGAAAGTTTTTTATGTGTGTTTGAATGATTAATGCATATGTTGTATTGAATTGATGCACTAGCTAGATGCTAGTTTCTTATAAAATTCGATTAGGTTAGACCAAGTGAAATTTATGTGATTAAAAGATATTTTATGTGTGTTTGAATGATTAATGCAGTTTATGTAAACAAGTGATGCAGTAGGTAGTAGATAGATGTTAGTTGTATATAAAGTTAGATTAGGTTAGGCGGAGTATGTTTTATGCGCTGAAAAATGTTTATGTGTGCGTTTGAATGCTATAGATGATGCAGTTGATGTAAAAAAAGTGATGCAGTAGGTAGATGTTAGTTGAATGTGATGTTAGATTAGGTTAGGCCAACATTGTTTTATGTGTCAAAAAGTGTATATGTGTGCGAATGCTATTGATGCAGGTGATGTAAACAAATGATGTAGTGGGTAAATTTTTGTTTCATACGATGTTAGATTAGGTTAGGCGAAATATATTTTATGTGCCAAAAAATGTCTGTGTGTACGGTTGCATGTTATTGATGTAGTTGATGTGAATAAGTGACGCAATATAGATTTGTATGTGGGGTATCAGTCTAGTTTAGGTTACGTACAAAGCGTTTTAGTTTTTCGAAAAATGTCTTTGTGTGTGTTTGAATGTTATTGATGCAATTGATGTAAACAAGTGATGTGGTAGGGATTTGTATGTGGGGTATGATTCTAGTAGGTTATGTTTCAAATATTGATGATTCCATTAGGAGCTTTCCTATTTACGGTGGTGTCATCTCTCTCTTAGTTGTTTTATTTAATATAACTCTCCCGTTGCTGATGCCTCTAGGTCACTCCACCATAATTTCTTTTTCTTTTTTCTTATTCTCGCTTTACCATTTACTATTAACTAATGCAACCATCTGGATTAACTAAATACCACTCATATGCTCTTGTTACTGCTACAAACCATTAATTTAACTATAGTTTACACCCAAGCCCTTTGTTTGGCCTAGTGAGTTGCTTACCAACCAAAACGATGTGAGTTAAAGTCTCTTAAGACATTTGTGAGATACTTGGTATACGAGTGTGTAAAAATTGTTGTTCTAAAAAAATCTAATTATAATTTCTATAACTTTTATACTAGTTGGTCTCACTTTTGGTCTCACTTTTGGTCTCACTTTTGGTCTCACTTTTATAATCTAAAAGACATGTATATGTCAGCATTTTGCGTCAATTAACTTGTTTTCTGATTTCTCTACATTACATGTCCCTTACTTGAATCGATTATCTCACACATTCTTTCATTCTTCTAAAGAATCAGTTTACATTTGTTGAATATAACATGCTTGTTCCTTGTCTTCTGGAAGTTCTTAGTTTAGAGCTGATTTTCTTACAATCGGGCTAGCAGTAACTAATATTCTAGCTGGTCTCAGTTGGCTATCAATTCGACCCAAATCCATATTCGTCGTAAGCTCCCTTTCATTGCTTTGATCACCTTATATCTTGGTATCTTCTCTGCTAAAAAAATGTCTCATCAGTCATTACTTTGATGCATTTCGGTTTGTGTGCATGAAACATTAATGTGATAGTAAATTTTATATTCATGTGCAACCATGTGGTATGGAATAGATTCTAAAATTCCAGAACGTGTAGCTTTTGAGTTAACATGGTAGGGAAAACATCATCATGCCACACAAGTAATAATGTTACTGTAAAATGATGCATCACTCACATGCTTTTTCACAAGGCATGAGGATCATTGTCAACCGTGACATGCTACAGGTCTCTGGTTGTTGTGTATGATGGGATTTGTGCTTTCCAAATTGGGTATGCTTCTTCTAATGAAAATGTTGAACCCACGGTTGTAGATTCCAATAAATTGATGCAAGGCTCAATCTATCTTGACAGAGAGCTACTTGGTAAACTTGTCACTTAATCTTGGAAAATCTCAACTGCTATTTCTCCCTTAAAATACACAGGTGCGTCGTCATACTTAATGGTTCAGATACTTGCAATTCAAGTATCGTATACGTGATTTACATGCCCCAAAAATAAATGAGATGCTTGTCATGTCGTGACTTCAAAATAGGAGAGTGATCACTAATTTTGGTTGTTATAAATGCAACTTGGTTACTTTGTGCAAGGATGTGAAAACCTAACTAAAGCATAAGCTAAGTCAAAATTATATAATCCATCTGCAAATCAACTTACAGACAATCAAGGGTGTTTAATTGTAAAGAAGTGGTGCATAAGATGTTTTAGAATGGATTTTGTTTGATCATGTTACAGGTAGGAACGAAGACAAAAATAAGAGTGTTTTATGTTAAATATGTAGTTGAACTGGTAAGTAAAGGATTAGATGATTAGTTGATTTTTTAGTGCATTAGAGTTTTATAATTAGTGCATCATAATGAAAATAGTATTTTCTACAATGATAAGAGGGTGTTTGGGGTTGCTTATATTTTCTACACTACCATAGTCGAAAGTCATCAATCCTTATCAAAATCCACAAAGAAATATTTATGCCATTGCTTTTCGCGAGTATGATACTAACTATATCTTATAAATGCATTAGAATGAAAATTCCTAAAAAATGTTTTGTCATTATGGTTGGTTCTATCATTAGTAGTTTAGTTATTAGTCATTTTGTATTGAAATAGGCTTGTCCATGTCCTCTTTTATTTCTAGACAAGTTTGGTCTTTTTAGGGGTTTTTAGTATATTTCTTAGTCTTTTTTCTTGTAAATAAATTTCATTTTATTTAATACATTTTACCTTTATAAAAAAACTAAATAAATTTATTATCTAATTTTGGTACTAAATATTTCATCACATTGTAAATTTTAATACATCATAGTGTAAAATTTACTGCATTAAATTGTATATTTCACTGCATCACAATGTAAATTTTACTACATCACGTTATTTTACTGCATTAAGCTTTATATTTTACTGCATTAAATCATATATTTTATTGTATTAAATTATATATTTTAATGCATTATAGTGTAAATTTAACTACATTAAAATGTATCTTTTACTGCATCATAGTGTAAAATTTAGTGCATTAACTTGTATATTTTACTGCATCACATTGTAAATTTTACTGCATTAAATTGTATATTTTACTGCATCACAGTGTAAATTTTACTGCATCACAGTCTAAATTTTACTACATTACATTGTATATTTTACTAAATCAGGTGTTGATCGTTTGATGAAGCAAATTACATCATTGCTGATGAGTTCAACATTATGGTAGTTGATGCCATTAGATCATTGTGTTTGAAGTTCCCCCTTAAGTATAGAACATTGTGAGTTTGTTCAACTTTATTTTCTATGAAATTTATGATTTTATATAGCATGAGAGTGTCTTTCATGTGCCTTTATTTTCTTTCTATTAAGGATGAATTTCTTGAGCAACATCTTGAGGGAAGAAGGTGGATTTGAGTACAAAAAGGCAATTGTTGATTCAATTGTTATCCTCATAAGGGATATTCCTGATGCGAAAGAAAGCGGGCTTCTTCACTTGTGTGAATTTATTGAGGACTGTGAAAAAGTAAAGAAGGTCGTTCTTACTCACTGGAATAAGTTGAAGGGTAATTTGATTCCTGTTAAGAAGGTTGCAAGTTTGCTACAAGTCTGCTGCTCATGGTCATCCTTCTTAAGATGAATTTTCTTTTAGTTAAGTACATGGTCGTGCGTAGATAATTGTGCTAGTGTTTGGTCAGGTTCATAAGAGTTCCTTTTGTTATAGTTGGCCTGGTCTTGTGGATTTCTTGTGTTAGCTATGTCGCGGTGTTGTATTGTTACTTTGTTTCTAGGGTCCCTTTCACCTCTAATTATCTTGATTAGTTGTGGGGATGCCATGTATTGTATCTTTTGTTTGGTTCTATATATTGTTGTCTTTTAAAAAAAGATGTCACTTAGGAGGGAAAATGATTGTGAGTATTCATAAGTTAGATGTGCTCAGAGGGAATGTAGTGTTTGTGTGCGCTTAAGGAATTGGCTTGTCATTTGTTGGCGTAGTGGCTTGTTTTTTATATGTGGTATTCAGCCACATAAATTTGTAATTATTGAGTTTGGTCTATAAATTTGTAATTACTTAATAATAATTACTTTTGATTAATGTTGATATCTGAATAAAGATAGATGCACTAAACTATAAACCGTGTTGCATTGAAAATACTAGTGCATCATAGGTTATGCAACTGGTGCATCATAATGTGTATATCAAGTGAATCATAATGATGTAAATTTACTGCATCACAATGTATATAAATGTATTGTATCACAATGTTATATATATCTTTAAAATTATACTGCATCACAATATTGTTCTACTGCATCATAATGTTATCATATTACTGCATTACAATGTTATCATACTGCTGAATCACAATATAATTTTACTGCATCACTATGTTAATTTTAATGCATCACAATGTTATAAATCTAGTGCATTATAATGTATAAATCTATTACATTAAAATGTTATTAACTGCATCACAATGTATAAATCTAATGCATCACAATGCATAAATTTACTGCATCAAAATGTTATTTTACTGCATTAATTATGAATAGAAAAAAGATACCGAGGACACTTCAAGAACAATGAGATTCTATTGAATTGATGTTTAATAATAAAAGATGTACGTTTTACGACCAAAAACATGTATTATAAGTAATGATATAATATCTACATAGTACTTATTGCAAAAAAATTAAAAATAAACGAATACTAAAATTATGTTGCTTTAAGAGTAGATCCTCTCATCCCAGCTCTTTATGGCTCTAATTGTTGCTTGCTTTTCTTCGATGAGCGTAAGACGAGGACTCGTCCATTTATCAAAAAAGTGGTTTCCACTTTCCAACCAATGATCATCATCACCTAAAGAAAAAAACTAAAAAGTGTAAGAATCTAATACTACATAAAGTGAAATAAAGATTTATATTGCGATGCACCAAGCATTTACACTGTGATGCACCACATATTTAACTATAATGCAGTAAAAACACAACTTCGATGCACCAAGTAATTAAACTGTGATGCACCAGATATTTAAAATGTTATAAACCTGCTGCATCACCATGTTATTTACTGCCACCACAATGTATAAATCTATTGCATTACATTGTCATTTTAAATATTTGTAAAATTCAATGTCATAAATCTAATGCATCAAAATGTTATCTACTGCATCACAATGTATAAATCTATTCCGTCACAATGTTATAAAATTGTTGCATCACAGTGTATAAAAATCTACTGCAGCACAATGTTATACCTTTTTAACTGCTTTGTGAGGCTTAAAGGTTTCTGGAAGAGTTGCTATTGCTTTTCTGACATTCTTCAAGATTTCTGGTTTGACCCTACAGAAGATCTGACTTTTAGCAATAGTGGAAGTTTATCAGGCAACTTTGACAACATAAACAACGTATACATATCTTACCCAGTGTTACAGATACGTGAAAGCTGTTCAGGAGACTTAAATCCAGTCCAGTAAGCTGAAAGCCAGTCCCTCTTTGAAGTGACGTAATCCTTGCTCGCCAGGAATTCGTCGTTAAGGATTGAGGTAACCTTATTTTGTATCCGATCAATATCTTCTTTTGTTGCCTGACCGGTTTCTATGAGCTTCTTTTGGTAAATTTCGAGTGCTGAGGGGTGATTTCTAATAACCTGTAACGACCAAGATCACGCGTAAGCATTAGAAACTATACATAAAGCAATAAGTTCAAAACCTAGACACTAAAAAACCGACTTAACTATGTTTTTAGCTTGTACATCTTAGGCTGTGTAAACGATGATTCATCAATTTCATTATGTCCAAACCGACGATAACAAATAATATCAACCACAACATCCGAATGAAACGTCTGGCGCTACTCAGCTGCCAGCTCACAAGCATGAACAACCGCTTCCAACTCATCACCATTAACATGGAAAATTGGAGCATTCAAAACTATAGCAACATCCGTACAATACTGTGAAGACCTTCTTGATTTTGGATCTGTAGTAAAAGCAACTTCATTATTCACCACAATATGAATAGTCCCACCCGTCGTATAATTTGGAAGTGCACTAAGATGCAAAAATCTCGTAAACAACACCCTGACCCGCAAAACTACCGTCACCGTGAATCAACATACTCAAGTTTTTTGTTCTGTCGACATCATTTGAATAGTATTGTTTGCTTGGGTTTTACCAACCACAACAGGGTCCACAGCTTCCAGATGACTCGGGTTGGCAACTAGAGATAAATGGATTCTTTTACCGCCTTTTGTAGGCCGATCATAAGAAGTTCCAAGATGATATTTTACATCTCCAATTCCTGTATACAGCCTGACTTCTTCAATGGGCCCAATCCCCCCTACTACACTTATCAGTTTAAAAGAAGCAAATTCTCATCAGGAATATAAGATTTACTAATATATAAGCTGCAGAATACTCCCTTTAGGCAAAATGATTGCTACAACAACACAATAGATATTCTACAATTCTCTAACGAGAAAGTACATCACAGATGTGTGTAAGGGTACTGCTATTGTTGTTGCTTGCTAAGTTGAGTAGTTGTTTCAAGTGAAGGGGTGATATGGTGAGCATTTTCCTGCATAACCATAAACTACCACCAAGGTGAGGTCCTGATGGACTCACAAGAGGTCTTATGTTCTAACCTCCCTAGGTACATCCTGGGGTTGGAACGATCACGGGGATACCCCGGTTAGGCCGCATACATGCCCTTCGAGGGTAATTTAGATACAGGGAAAACCCCATCAGTTTATTTTCCAGCATAACCGTAACTAATTTGTTCTAGTCTTCTAGATCTCCAAATAATTATATGTTTAGGGGATCTAATGATGTATCACAGACCCTACTCTTATATGTATTATATAACGAAATCCTTTATTATTCACCTTATGCCATCCACTTGTTTTTTCACAAGAGCAGCATCATATGCTAATCAAACTATACACATAACACTGAATAGATATGATTTAGATTGGTAATATAAACCAAAGAACCACGAAGTAAGCTCCGTTGCAGCAGAGTTTTTTCCATTGACACGCATAATCATTTACACAGTGTTCTTTTATGTAAAACAGGACAGTTTTTTTCAAAAAAGGGTAATGATTTATGATTATCGGCCATCTGCTGCAGCATGGGGAAGTCAACAGGGCCAACAAATTAGAAATGACTAATCTCTCACAAACAATCACTTAGCATCTTTATCAATCTAATCTCTATATCAGCCTTTTCTTTTGAGTCTCTGCAGGATTCATAAGCATAGATTGCGGGATTGTTGCAGGCTTAACGTACACTGATAACTTAACAATGATTAACTACGTATCAGATACCGACTTCATAGACAGAGGTGAAATCCGAAATATACTGCCCGTATACAACGAGTTTGATGTCGATACACAGCTTACCACCCTCACAAGTTTTCCTCAAAACACTAAAAAATTTTACACACTAAAACTAACCCAAGGAAAGGGTAATAGGTATCTGATAAGGACAAGGTTTATGTATGGAAATTATGACTTTAAGAGTCAACTTCTAGAATTTGATGTGTATCTTGGACCTGATTACTAGGATACAGTAAAATTAGATTCGTCATCTAAACCAGTGAACATAGAGATTATACATGTCTTGTCATTAGATTACAGACATGTTTGTCATGTAAATATAGGTCGTGGAACGCCTTTCATATCATTGATATAGCTACGGCTTCTTGCGAATGATATGTATAAAGAAACTGATTTGGGTTCATTAAACCTTTTCATACGTGTAAATTTTGGAAGTCCATTTTCAACAGTCAAGTAAACCTTCTGGATTTTGTTTTATCAAAGCCAACCTTACCCTTACCTTTGTTTTCTAACTTTGGATTCTTATCTTCAAGGGCACAGAAGTACTAACTTCACTTTTCTTGATTCTCAACTTAGGTATAATTCTGACAAGTATGATCGAATATGAGATCCAATTACTTGGCCTAATAGTACTATCTTAAACACATTCAACAAAGTTTATTTAGGGATTTTCACAACCATTGACCCACCATCAGAGGTCATGAGTGATGCCATATCTCCTAAAAACCCAAAGGAATCCTTAACTATAAATTGGAACAATATCAATGACAGATTTTTCATGTACATGCACTTTGCTAAAATTAAAATACCCAAAAGAAACCAGAAAAGAGAATTTAACATTTACCTGAATGACAGACACTTATATAGACCTTTCTCTCTACTAAATCACACAACCGCCACTGTCTATAATACAGAACCAGAGACTACAGCACCACCGTATATATTTGAAAAAAGTAGAACACAAAAATCAACCCTTCCTCCCATTATCAACGCTTTTGAGCTTTATACTTTAAAGCAGATCCTACAAAGGAAAATGGATGACCGAGTTGGTTAGTGGAGAATCTGTCATTTAATAGAGAGATAATTAAGTTTAAATACAAATAGTGTCAAATCAAGAATGTTTGACATACCTTAACTCCTTTCTCGAATGTCTTTTAGCTGCTGCAATTTGGGGTATTAAGTTAACTTACAGAATAACAAGGCACTGGCAAGGAGATCCGTGTGCTCCATAGGAATTTGTTTGGGATGGTATCGGATGAAGCTATAATGGTACCGATTATCAGACAATTGTGTTGCTGTAAGTGTACAATTTCAAGGCCTTCTCCCCATGTTGAAACTTTCGTTCCTCTTGTAACAGTTTATTTACTATCAATCAAAATCAGGAATCTATCTATGAGTGGATTGAACGAAGTAATTGTAGGATATTAGATATCATAACACAATCAATAATTTAGGGGTTGGCCTACTTTGTAGAGAGAGAAAGTAAGTTCTAGTGAGAGAAACTACACCTTATGTATGTGTTTTATAAATTGAACAACCAACCCCTTCCCATGGCTAGAAAGGGGTATAAATACATGAGTTTTGTGCCTCAAAGTAGGCTATGGAGTAGGCTAACATGTGGGTAAAGACCTGGCCCAACACCATAAGTCATACGGTAATTAAACGATTAATATTAAGGCTACGAGCTAACCTATGCTAGACATTACACGGGGTGACCGAGTCTTTTACATGGATTTTCATAATCTTAACAATCTCCCCCTAAGGGAGGTCACCCTAGAAAATACAAATCGAATCCTATCTATCTTTGATTTGATCTTTGACTTTGGCTCATAGTCTTTTGATTCTTCAAGATTAGTCTTTGTACTGCAAGTAGTGATCTTTGAGCTTTGTTCCTTAGACTTGTGTGATCTTTGAGTTTTCTTTGAGATCATCATCTACAGTAAATCTCTTAATCATCCTTGTTATGGAGTATTGCCTTCATGTGATATTGTGACCTTCAGACCCGCATGCTCACACTTTTCTGGATCATGATAATACTTATCAGAGTTGCGGAAGCTGTGTTATAGGTCTTTCATTTATCATGATGTCTTTGATTAGTAACATTAAATGTGAGCATGGGGTTGTGAATTGGCTCCACTGGAATGAGGTATCTCCATCTCCATCTTTACGTGAACCTATAATAAAACAGTTAGCAATAAAGCTTGTGGACAAATATGGCTTTGTCATTCGCCGGAGTCTGGTTGGATTAACCTTTGGATCTGTGAGGACCGACCTGTGATCAGATAGATTCATCTTAAGAAGAATCTCCTTGACAGGATTTCTAGTATAAGTATTAGATCATCTAATATACAACCATCAGAATCACCATACTTGATTGTTCTCTTTATCGGAACGTCTCAAAGCAGACATCATAATAAGAGTGAATTGGTTAGTTACTGTCTTCCTGATTGATGAGAAAAATTAATTTGAAAAATAATTGATGTATCACTTGAGAAAGTATTTTTGTGACACATCAAGAATGTTTTATAGTACAGAATCAGATTTCATCAGAAACACATTTGTTTTAAAAGATATACACAGTCAATGTGCTCGAAAATTAGTTGTTGAGCACATCGAAAGGTTTTTCAAAAACTATTCATCAATTCGCTGCCTGGAACAAGTTTGATTCATAAGGAATTGCACCATCGTTGCTTTCCATTTGTCACATGTTTAATCCATAGTGGATCTCACATGTCACCTACCAAGAGCTTGTTAGATGTTAGCTCTAGAAGGATTTCCATCTTCATTATGAGTACTTTCGTATCACTCGGATGTTCTGGCAATACCACAAGGATAATGCGTAGGACTCTTAAGATACTACTTGTTATCACAGTGTGTGATAAGCAAGCATAATTTGTATTCGTGTCCTAGCAAGATTTATGCATAATCTCATGGCTCTAGACTTTATAGTGCACTTTTGGTTTTAGTAGTCGGAGGCTGGAGCAGACAGCCATCTTTTCAAATGGAAAGCAACGATGGTGCGATTCCTTATGAATGAAACAAGAGTCCTTTGAGGGATCTTGAGTGGCTAGGGAGGGTTGTGCAGCGTATCACTGGGTCCATGATACTTGTCTTTAATGTCAGCAATCAACCATGTGATTCTGACAGCATATGTAGTGACCCGGTTTCTGCCTAATGTTTAAGGAGGGCTGCTTTCTTTTCACCCTTTATCTTAACATTTCTTTTTCATTCTTCAACCCCTTTAGTGCTTACCGAGACTTCATTACTAGAACCTTGTTGGGTATGTTCCAGTACTAGCTCCATCTCAGTCCGTACTATTCCCTTATTCTCACGTTACTCCTTTTTAATCATACCTAAGGACTTCTACACTAACTAGTGAATTGTCCCTGGGTAGATCCCTTCGGCTCTGGCGGGATCGTGGGAACGATTACCTAACCTTACCATCCTTATAACTCCGATAGAATAATTACAGGGTCGGTCTTTGGTATTTCTACAATTGCCATCATACACCATTCGCCCCCCCTCAATATGTGCATCGAATTTGAAATAGTTTAGCACATATGGGAGAGCCTACACTTGAGTCCAAAAGATCACATTTTTATTAGATTTTCATATTAAAATCACATTCTCTCCCCCGATCAAAAATTTCAAACTGTTTGAGATTTAGGATCTCAATTGATTTAAATATGTTAGAAAATTTTGGGAGAAAATGTGTCTAATTTATACAAGCCTATAATGGAACATATTCATGCCCCCCCCTTAATTATGGAGGGACATAGTTCGTGTTAGTGATAATGAGTTTGTTCTAATGTTTACAAAATTTGACACAAACTCAAAAAAGTCGAATATACTGACATAAAACACATCTTAATCACTAATGTATAATGCACATAGTATAACAACATATATAAGGATACCCCATAAGCGATGGACCTTGATTGCAGAGATGATGTGATCATTCGATTCTCTGCAGAAGTCTGTAGTCTCCCTCTCTTACTCTTCCACCAATAAAGCTTTCCAGGTTACGGAAGATCCTCCTTGTCTTAAGCCTTTTCTCATTAGACCGCATAAACTTCTGAATTCCGTCTTCATCCCTAAATGTGACGGCTCTTGGAGATTTAATTATTGTGAAGTCGTGCTTGTACTCAAAACCAGTTGCATCCCATCGATTGGGAGAAAATTGTCGTTATTTAATACGGTCAGATAATGGAACATATTCAGCTCCCCCGTCAATTAGTGAGGGCATATTTCAATGTCAGATTATTATGAGTTTGTTCTAATGGTTTCAAAATTTGACACAAACTCAGAAAACCAAATAAACTGATACAAAACACATCTTAATCACTACTTTATAATGTACATATTACAACAACATATAGAAATATACTTGCATATAACTAACAAATTTGGCCTTTTTGAGTTAACACAATTTTAAACTCCCCATAAGCATGTATCCCCATTAGATACAAATCTTTTCTTTAATTAATTGTTCAATGTTTAAGATGCCCGATAAATTGTCATAAAATTTGGAAAAATACTCTTCCCTCAATCAATGACCCTTTTCTATTGAAAGAACTGTGGTCGATGATTGAGTATCAAAATTTAATGAAAACACAAGTCCGATTATTTTCAACAACACCTTTTTCACTGATTGAAGACACAAATAATTTTCTGAAGAATCATAGACGGAAAATTATTTGGATAGACCAGAAGACTTCTCTTCTGTATCAGAAATAATGCACTGAAGCGTACATTAGATCGAATTTGCATGGATATAACGTAATCCATGCCCGGGAGAACTGAATCACCCGTTGCCAGGAACAGCCGTCTTTTTGGCGACATGCTTTCCTCAATTTGAAAAACGGGTTGCAGTCTAAAATAACTGCAAGCCATAAAGACATGTTTTGAAAAGTTGAACTTCCGTTCGACTTCATTTAAGACCCGTGTCTTATGAATGACATTTTTCCTAGGCCGTAAATGTTATCGATAAACGGAAGACATGTCTTGAAATTTTATTTTTTTTATTTTTATTTATTATTATTTTTTTGAAGACCGGGTCAATGACATTTTTTTTGTTATCGATCATCCACATTACCGTTTTTATTATTATTATTTTAATTTTTTTTTAATTTTTTTTTGTTTTGAATACGAAGATGGAAAAACCGTTATCATTCAAATGTTGTATTTTAGATTCTAGAAACCTCTCGTTTGTAAAAACTTTGAAGAAATAATGAATGATAACTTTATTTTCAAAAATGACTCTTTTTGATTCATTTTCTATGATTATGACTGTTGTATACTTGAAGTAATACCCCAGATTAGCTTCCGCTGCGATATGTAAAAATAGGGGTGTTACAATGTCCGCGAGCTGATAATCCATCTTCACAAAGTACAATTCAACCACTCCTTTCTCAACCTGCTCTCTTATGAAATGGTGTCGTATGTCAATGTGCTTGGACCGGGAGTGCTGGACATTATTGCAGCAGAGAACAATGGCACTGCGATTGTCACAATACAAGGGAATCTTATTTAAGACAAAGCCGTACTTATTCAGCCTCTGTTGTAGAGATCGCAGTGCTCTTCTATTTCTTTGATGACTATTTAACTAATTTATCTCCAAGGAACTGAGCACTTCCTGACGTACTTCTTCGTGTGTCTTGACAACCTGCATGGTCCGCATCTGCATAGGCCATTAGTGCCATAGCAGTGTCTTTCGGATACCAAAGTCCCCAATTAATGGTTCCTCTGAGATACCGAAAGACCCGCTTAAGTGCTTTAAGGTGCTTTTTGGTAGGCGAAGCCTGATACCTAGCACACATGTATACAGTGATTACAAGGTCGGGTATGCTGCAGTGGGATACATTAGAGAGCCGACCATACTACAAAATCGAGTTTGGTTAACTGGAATCCATAAGGGGTCCTCATCCAGTTTAAGTCGATCCACCATAGGTTTATCAACAGGGTCACACGAATCCATCTTAAATTTCTTTAATATTTCAAGAACAAATTTTGATTGATTAATAAAAATGCCTCCAGGATTTTGAGAAACTTATAAGCCTAAGAAAAATGACATTTGTCCCATCATTGACATTTGAAATTTGGAACTCA
>BQNB010124414.1:0-19942 GCA_026074375.1 Tanacetum coccineum
AGTGTGTTTTCTTTTTCTCTCTCAACTATTCTCTCTCTCTAACTTTCTCTCTCTAGATCTCTTTAGATCTATACATGTTTGTGTGAATTAGGGAACCTACACTGTAGCCGTTTGCTCAGGACTAGTCAACTCTTAGTAATTTAAACATTGGTGAGTTGAGGACCATATAGTTTTGAGCAAACTATTAAAGCTATCAACGGATTTGAGTTCTCTTTACCAAAAGCCGTTTGCTTTGGAGTAGCCAATACTTCAGTGCAATACCATGGTGTATTGATCACCATACAATTTTTGGTAAATTGTCAACCATCAACAGATTTGAGATGTCTTTACCAAAACTGTTTGATTTGGACTAGTCAATTCTTATGTTTGCTAGACATGGTGAATTGATTACCATTTGCTGTGTGGTGGTTAACCAACACTCAATCCCTTAAAACAGTTTTATTTTCCTTCAAACATTTGTGCCTTAAACCTTTTTGCACATATAAAACTATTTATTCACAAAAACATTTGTTTTATCAAAAATCAATTAAGCTGACAGTACTTTCCAACAAAGTACTTCTAGTACTTATCCTTTTTATTTATCAAAAACCTAAGTTAATTTTATTAAAAACATATTTGATAAATTAGATACCATACCAGAATCATTCTTCTTCTCTTTCCAAATCCTCCTTTTGCTTCATCACAAATCTTATCACATTCAAAGCATCCTCTGTTTCCCTTTGAACTTCTAACTTATGCTCTAACATCCTTTGCATAAGTTCTCTTGTAAGTGGATACCTTTGTTCTACCAACATATGTATCATTGTCCCATTCTCTAATTCTAGTATATGCACCCCTGTGGACTCATAAAATCTCCAACTTATGATTTCCCATTCAGTCTGATTTTTATAAGCTTTACCACTAACATTCCTTATATACTTCATCATCTGATTTCTTAGCTGAGGAATGGTAGGAGGTTTGCTTCTTCTTAGTGCTGCTTGTTGCTCTGCTCTAAATCTCCTTTGAGCAGCTATAGTCTCCACCAAAAACTTTGCTTTTTGTTCTTCAGTAAAGTTCTCTCTTTCTGTTCTTTGCACCTCTGCAGCAATCATCTCACTATCCTCTAATTCAGCTTGTAGTCTTTCAAGACCAGCAAGTCTTTTTCTTTCCTCCTCTTCTTCCCATTCAGCTACAACCCTTCTAGCAAATTCTTCATCATTTGCAGTCTCAGCAGCTCTTAATTGTTGAAGAGTAAGCTTCTTCTTTTTGGGTTCTTCCTTCATTATCCCCTTACCTTTATCATTTGGATCAAGAATTAGAGTTGGTGATTTGGGTCTTTCTTGCTCAGGAATATTACCAGGAATGGTAATTCCTGCTCCTCTTCTTGATTTTGAAATATTTACCAAGAGATCAACAATTAAGGTATCATCTTGAATGAACTCATCAAACTCATCTTGAAAGGTTGAAGGACCAGCTTCATCTTCCACTTCTTTCATTGAAGGTTCAGTTCTTAGATTTGCTCCAGCAGTACTTTCATTTCCCTCATCAGTACCTTCATTTCCCTCATCAGTACCTTCATTAACCTCAGCAGTACCTTCATTAACTTCAGCAGTACCTTCATTAACCTCAGTAGTACCTTCATTAACCTTAGCAGTACCTTCATGTGTAACATCCGAGAATTTTCGAATTTAGATTGACGATTTCAATCTTTGACTTTTAAGGTCTGGCTTGACTTATAAGAACGATCATCTAAATCACGTTTTCACGACTCGGACTCTAACCAGGAATGCTCAAACCTCTTGGTCTAGAAATAGAAACAAGAACTTCAGCAGCTTTAAGTTGTTCTTCAGGCTCCATAACTTGACTTTGACGGAGTGGGCTTGAAGGTCCTGCTTCCTCCTCAAAATTTAGGATCCTTGGAGTAATAGTACCCTGTCTAGCAGTACTTTGAGTTGTCTCCAAATCCAGTTCTTCTGTTTCTCCACTCTTTACATTAGAAGCTTCTTTCTCCTCAATATTAACTTCTTCAGTCTCATCACTTTTTTCTTTTCAAATTAGGAGTAACAGCAGCATCTTGATCAGCAGTATCATCAAAGAAAGGATGTGCTAAATCTTCTTCTTGAACCTTGTGCTCTTCAGACAAAATTCCTTCATCCTTATTCCTCCCCAATTTAACTGAAGACACTTGCTTCTTATGCTTCTTTCTTCGTCTCTTTTGCTTCTTAAGGTTTTGATTCTCTACCCAAAGAGCATGATATTTGACCACTGGCTTGACAAATTTGGACAATTTCTTGAGCTTGGCTTTGAGCTTGAGTATTTGTTTAGCTTGAGAAAGAGTTTGTTTCTTGAGTCTCCTAACTTCTCTGTTCAAAGCATATGTATCTAAAAGTCCCTCATCTCCTCCAGATGTTTGAGACACATCTGTGGGAGTATAATCATTGGGAGATTTAGGAATAGAACAAATCATCACACGAGGGTCACCGTACCTTGGAAGTACAGCAGTCCTTTGGATGCACATCCCTTGAGAGTTACAGTATCATGGAAGGAACAGTAAACCTTGTTACTGAAGCAGTTACGGTTGTGAATGAGCATCACTTTGAGAATGAGCCAGCACTTTGAGTTTGTTATTGCCTGAGAATCCTTGCATAACTTGTAGCCCTAGAATGAGAGACTATACTCTGTTCTTCCCTCGCTGCCAATGCTGTGACTACTTCTAACATAGAGGGAGTCAAGGGTGTAATCCTACATGAGAATTTAGTACTATGCTTCCTCATAAATGTAAAAACCTTGGAAGGAAGAGAAACGGATGGTATAAAATCCTGAGGTCTGTCTACTCCTTCTAACTGCTTGTTCAAAAAACAATTTGGTAACGAAACCTAGGATACATAAAGAAAAGGTGAACCATTTGAAATATGTCCTAGCATCCCAGATTAGAAATCATATAAGGAGAAATTTCACTTTTGGTTGTGGCTAGACCTACCAAGAGCAGAAGCAATGTTGTTCCCAAATTGTTCCCATGAAGTGCTCTTAGGACTAAGGCAGTAAAAGTAATACAGACCAAAGTACTTCCACTGAGGCCTAAATAACGTTTTAGAGAAAGTAAGTTAATAATGCTAAGTTACCCTCGTAGCCAATAACTCTGAGCACGTCCCAAATAAACTTGCTTAGAAAGCAATCAACTCCATCTTTCATCATCAAAGAGTAGTCACACGAATGGATTGCTTCAGAAATCAGAATCGTCTTGCCAGCTACCTTGGCGCGGATGTGAGGTACTCATAAGTATCACATTGATGATAGCAGGTAGCCCAGAATTGTTTGAAGCCACGGACCAATAAGATCAGTAATCAACCCAACAAAGAGTAAAATTATTGGAGCACCAGTGTAGAAAAATCGATTGGATTTGATAAAATCCAGCATACCTATGCCGTCTTTCCAAACACACGCAATCATGTTGACGCTTGTTACAAGAGCGAATTTGCCATTTAAGGAGAAATTTAATGTGCTTGTCGGATAGGTTGTAATATAAAAGTAATGAAAGAAAAAGAGATAGAAGTTGAGAGAAAAATGCAATGCAGGTTGAGTAATTAAAGGTTTTGATTAGATAATATAAAAGTTACCGTTGTATAATACGTTTTTAGCAGCAAAACGTACGTTTGACCGTTGAAGCGAACTATAGTAACAGTACTTTGTTGTCTAAGCAGAACGTTCTAAGCCAAGCAGTACTTTGAGTTGGATTAGGCGTACTTTCAACACAAAAAGATGTTCCAACCAAATAGTGGCAACGACATTACCCATCAACTTGCAAACTAACTCTTCAAATCATCAAGACTCTGAAAAATCAATACATATCCTCCCACCCCTCAAATGTACAAATGTGCTTTCCCAAAAATCCAATTCTAAAAACAAAACAGTACTTTACCTTTGATCACCAGTACTTTATATTTATCCTACCCCTCAAAGATAGGCTATGGGGTTCAATCATACCCAATTGTTACCATCCACAAAGTTAAATCTTGCCAAGTCCAAAGCCATTGGTGAGTAAATCTGCTACATTTCATCAGTATGAACCTGATACATTAATAGCCTTTTTGCTCATAAACAATCTCGAATTAAGTTGAAGTTCGAATCGACATATGCTAGGTCTTTGAGATGAAAAACAGGATTCTTCACATATGCAAATGGTGCTCAGTCATTGTCTATATGAATTCAGTGTTCATGTAAGTTAAAATCCATAATCCAAGTAGTTGATTTTGCACCAAAGTACCTGAGCACAACAACTTGCAGGCTGCTACATATTCTGCTTCGTATAGAGATAGCCACAATTTGTTTGTTTCTATGCATGTGCCAAGAAACTATACGTCTGCCAATATATTGAACATCCTCCTGAAGTTGATCTTCTGTCATGGGATGACCCCAGCAAAATTCACTATCCGAAAAAGCCTTCCAAATGAAAAGAAAGAGCTTTAGATACCAAAACCCAAATTAGGTTTGAATGTATGAGATACCTAAATGATCCTTGTTGACAGCATTAGATGAGAAACCTTTGGAGTGACATGAAATCATGCACACGAAAAAACAGCAAACATTATGTCAGGTCTTGAGCAGTTAAGTACATAGACATCCAAACATAGAACCTGTAAAGATGTATAACAACATCTTTCACCTTCTTCATCTTTCCTAGAGAATTGTATGAGCTTCAAAAGGGAGTAGATGCTGGCTTTAAAGGTGTCTAAAAGTCAAACTTGTTGAAAATGTCTTTCACAATATTTGACCTTGACATTAGAAAAAATATCCACCATTCATTGCTTGACTTGAAGCCCCAAAAAAAAGTTAGTTCACCCATGGAACTCATCTTGAAGCTTCATTTGCATAAGACTTCAAAATCCTTCAACCATAGAAGACATGAAGATACAAAGATGAAACATCAACAATATACCTGTAACCACATGATATCTCTCAATCTCTTCTTAATTAACAGGAGTTTTATTCATAAGTCCCCTCTCCAATATCCATGCTTCAAAGAAATGTTGAAAGTCTTTCACTACCATGCTCTTGGAGCTATGATGCAGGCCATGAAAGTGCCTTTACAACTCTGTAAGACCTTGTTTGGGGATGAGCAGGATCTTCAAACCAGGAGGCTTTGACATATACCTCTTCTGTGATGTTGCCATACAAAAATGCACTTTTGACATCCATCTGATAGACAGTAAAGCCCATGAAAGATGCAAATGCCAAAAAGAGTCTGATTGCTTCAATTCTGGCAACTGGTGCAAATACTTCATCATAATCCACACCTTCTTCTTGTCTGTAACCCTTTGCAAAACTAGGGCGTGCTTTTGTTCTTGATAATATTACCCCGTTCATACTCTGTTGTTCTAAAAACCCATTTAGTTCCAATCACCCTCTTGCCTTCTGGTAGGTCACATAACACCCATACCTCTTGTAGCTTGAATTGAAGCAGTTCTTCTTGCATCGCTTCAACCCAACTTTCATCTGCTAAGGCTTGAGAGACTTTCTTGGGTTCCTCTTGAGATAAGAAACAAGCAAACAAGCATGTTTTTGTCTGAACTATGTGTGGTTATTCTATTTGCTGAATAAAAAGACAGCAATGCTTTATGTTGATTTGAAGTACTGTCTGAAGCATTTCTTCTCAGTTTGAACCCCAAGTCAGTAACTTTTGCCAATAATTTGACTTTGAGGATGAATCTTATGAATTCTAAGTGTGGGAGTAGAGGGAACATCAATGGTAGGATCCAAGTTGTTGTAGTCAGCTACTCCACCTTCCTCAGCATCAAAAGAGTTTGTAGAGAAAACACCATCTGTTTGTAGTACATCAATCAGAAATCTGTAGTGTATTTGCCAGTAACTTTGAGAGGTGTATTAGCTGTAACTTAGAGTGAAAGTAGTATCAACATGTTCTTTTCCCTTTGCAATAAATATTTTCCTCTTTTCCTCTTCAAAAGCAATCCTTTGATCATCATTATGAGCTTTGGCAAGAGATTCTTGATGCATCAAACTTACAAGCTCATCATGTAAAGCTTGATCTTTCAGAGGACAATTAACTTTTTTCAGCAGTACGTTCACTCTGGAGGCATAGGCTTAGTGTATAACAGATATGAATTTGCTGGTCACTAATCTTCAGCATCATCAAAAGTTATCCTTGTACTTTTGAATCAGCCATATTTTTTCTTTCCAGACAGGAATGTAATTCAAGGATGGAGTTAAAAGGATCATGATCAAACATCCAAATCAGGACCTTTTCCCTTTTTTGATTCTCCTTGATTCTCCAAGAAAGTTTACATAGAAGACAATCTTTGAGAACCTTCTTGTGACCTGTTAAGACTCTAAACCCTTTGCTGTTAGAAAAAATCCCAACAGATATCCTTTGCTTCTTACTTGCCATCAAATCTTGACCCCAATGAACCAGATATTAAGTATAGTCAGAGAGCAACCAAAAGGTCTCATTAACCTGATGTTAGAGATCTTCCCATTAAACAAGATTTCATAAGGAGTCTTCAAGTTGAGGTTTATCCACCAACACTCTTATTAAGCACATAACAAGCAGTATTTACTGCTTCATTCAGCCCAAAATTGAATAGGTAGAAAAGTGAACTGGCTAACATAGTTCTAGCTGCTTCAATAAGAGTCCTATTCTTTCTTTCCCTTCTGCAACAAAGTGAACCATTACCATTTTGCTGTGGAGTCCTGGCACTCTATAATACTCTCTTGAATCCTTACTTGGCACAAAAACTCAATCAAAAGTTTGATCTTGAACTCTGTTTCCCTGATCAACACCCGATGGTCTTCACTTTATCTTAGCCTGTTTTTCCCAAACCCACAATCAAATCAAGAAGCATAATCATAAGTTTCATCCTTGTAGAGGCCAAGAAAAACACCCAACGGAATTTGCTGCAGTCATCAAGTGACCACCAACAAGTACTTTTTCTTGTTTATACTGCTCTACTGAAACAGGGTCCAAATAAGTCCATTGGAGCAATTCAAGAGGTTCTCTGACAGTTCTTTCCTCATCTTCTATGCAGGAGATGCCCTGTGCTGTTTAACTCCCTTTCAACATTGCTACACAAGAGGTGATCAAGCTTGAATGTCTTAAGGTAAACCCCTAACCGAGATTGCCTTTACCAACTTGTTGATAATTTTGAATTAGACATGCCCCAGTCATCTGTGCCATAAGGAAGACCTTTCATCCTCAGTTTGCCTTTGCAACCAAACAATGAATCCACCCAAGGGAATAATATTCTTTAGATCCAAGCTGTGACATCATTCTTTCTAGGAGCCTCTAAGAATTACCAAATCTTCATCACAAACTTGAATTTTGGAGATATGATAAGACATTCTTTATCTGTGAAAGAGAACATTGTGCTGCTTAACACAGGTTTGAGAAAACAGATAAAATTAAACTTGAAGCTTCTTCCACATAGCTAACTTTAAAAAATCTAAGCATGATTTATAAATGGTTCCAGTATTCCCCTGAGATTTCTTCCACTTTAGAGTCATTTCCAAAGGCCACAAATAACCAACCTTTGAACTCATTTAAAAATCAGACAACTTAGTCCTTTTTCTCCTGTCATACTTCCCAGAGCAACCACTGTCAATTGATAGCATAGTCCTTGAGAATCGTTCCTCTGGATGCCTGTACAAAAAATTTCAAAGAATTAGACTCTTTTAGGGACCCCAATCATAACTGACTTTGATACCCTAATATTAGTTACATACTCAAATTGCTTGAGTGTGTAAGATCCAATACCCCCTATTCACAAGAATCTATAAGTTTCCCTTTTTATGGTTTCCATGTTTGGTTATTAGACTATCATTGCACTCTTTTTGACGAGTTGTCTAAGTACTGCTTGGGATCCAACAGTACTGCTCCGTTCTTTACCCAGATCGATTAATACCAACTTTCTTTGGGTCTTTGTGGTCTATGAGAGGTCCTTGTGGTAGAAGACCCTCGATATGGTGAGTAACTATGAGTAATTCTAGGTCTACTACTATCCAACCTTGGATAAATAACTTTATCATCCAGGTACTTTCGTGAAAGTACTGCTTTGGTACTCAGATCTACATACCGTTGGATAAGTCAACATTACAGTACTTTTTGGAAGATACTGTTAGTGTCATTTTTGGTCAAGCATGTACTTATCAAAACCCACCCTTGTAAGGAAATGCAGATGTGAATAAAGGATCTCCTTTGTGATGTACCTAGAGATTCTTGCGAAATTACAATGGTTTACTCTTAGATGTTTTGTTCCAAACTGTCTTGTTTCCCTTGAACCCTGTGTTTCCCTTGAGGTTTTATTTAGTTTTGGTGTGTTTGAAGGTTCTTTCATGTAGGTTACAATCCTTAATAAGATGATTAGGACTGTAACATACAATACATAATATTACCCCCTTTTGTTCCAAGTCCCATTTGGTCCTAGATTCTGACCAAGTACTGTTTTGACTGTTAGGTGAGCTTTTTTTCAAAAAGATGTTTTCGCTAATCTCTGATTTAAAACAGTTTCCTTTTGACCTTTCTGAACATAATCATCTCTTCATCATCACTATCAACTCCAATCATCAATATGACTTTATTTCTATCAATTGCTGATTGAATAGATTTTATTATCTCTTGATAACAACATTATTCCTCATGGCTAGTTCATCTATCCCTTGTAAAGATAACATTTGCCCTAGGTGTAATAATTTAACCTGTTAGGTGGAGGTACTTAGCTTTGTATGCCTTTTCTCTTTTGAAATTTTCATACGTAGAAATCAGTCAAAGTTTCATCCCAGATGAAAGACACTTTCCATACTATAATAGACCTCATCCCAAACCCTTACATGACTTATCAGACACATATCTTTGTTTGTTTAGACTCGTTTTGAAGTACAAGTCATTTTGACCCATTTTTCAAGTTTTTACTTTGAAATCATCCGTTATTTTAAGGCATGATCAAATTCCATTTGTTTTATCTTCTAGTTTTCAAATCACTTATCTTTAAGTCATATTCCATTTTGTTCATACTTATCACCTCCATGCATATTCATTCTTTTCAAGTGTTTTTAAAGCATGACCACTAATGACTCCTAAGCTCATTTGATATCCTAGAATTTCAGGTACCTAGCTCATTTGAAATTATCTCTTTCAGTTTGATAAGCTTTCAAGCAACTTTTATAAGATTTACTACTTTGGAACATAAGGGTACCTCCTTAGTTAGTAGCCATTCAAAGCTAGAGATATTGGTGCATACATCAGCTTTTTTGCTCCAGTCAAAATCATCAAGTACCATCTTGCCAAAGAGCATGTGCTCTTGCATCAAAACTCTATGCTCCAATCATACCATTGTACGACTCCATTAAGTGCCATCATAGCATTGTCACTGGTTCACAGCATCAAAATCCTTGGTCCAATCATATCTTCATTGTGTCCCAGTACCCACCAAGGCTTTTATTTGAATCTTCAATAGCCACAATACAATCCTCTTTTTCATTACGACCATAATGCTTTGTTTTTCCCCTGGTATTTAGCAAATCTACACTCTCAAGGCAAAAAAACGACCTAAACTTTTGACAGTTTTAAAGCATTCCAATTTTTGACTATCAAAGGTAATCCCATTCATTGGCTTGAGGTACAATGGATCTTCCTGTCTTCCTGCAAAACTTCCTCCTTATCCTTGCTGTTATCATAGCCACTTGCCATCGAATGTCAATTTCTTCCATAGCATCTTCATCAATTTGCAGCAGATCTTCATCATCATGAGTTGTGGGCATAGATGCTTGTTGAGCAAAGAAGGAACATATGATTTCATCTGAGTGAGAAACACAGTTGGAAGCAGTTGGCACCTTGCTCGAGATAGCTTGAGTATATCCTTTTGGGATATGTGCTGGTTTCAGCAGTACTATTGTTTTCAAAGTACTGCCATCTTGACTTCATTGGACAAAAAAGCAATGTTTAGAGAGTTTGAATTTTGAGACACCACCCTTTCAATTCATGCTCATACACCTTAAGTTGTAGTAAAGATCATCAAAGACTAACTCGTCTAATCCAGGTTGTCCCCGAATCATGGTAGCCACTACATGCCACACAGATGGAAGGCTTCTTAGAAACTTCAAATTTGCATCTTCAATGGACACCGTAGCATCATGTAATTCAAGCATGCTAAGAATATGCTGAAACCTTTCATATGCTGAATCTAGTTCTTCCCTAGATCCAATATAAATTTCTCAAATAGTTGTTTTCAACAGATTTCTTTATGCATCTTCTTTGTGAAGCTTCATTTCCTTCCAAATCTTGCTTTTATGGCTTTCCATAAAGATCCTGCATCTACTAGCATCATGGAAACTGCGAAGAGTCTATCGAGGTAGGCAAAAGCAGTATATTAAGGGCTTTCTCATTGTTTCTTCTTCTTGCGTTTTGCACAAGTGAAAGTTTTTGTGCAGATACTAGAGGGAGATGCAGGATAATCAGATTGGTCTGAATTTCCATTTGTTATTTATGTCCCATAGTATGTGATCAGTGATAGCAATATACTGTCGCATCTTCATGGACCATAGGTCATATTCACCTTTCTTGATTATAGGAATTCTGAGTGCAGTGACGGACGAGGTGGGAGGGATAGGTTCTGTTTCAGACATCTTTTATGAGTTTAGAAAAATTTCGATTGAATAAAAAGTTCTTCAAGGTCAGAGTCTCTTCACAAGCTCTGATACCACTTGTAGGATCGATATTCCTTAATGAAACACTGATATACTGTCAACTATGCGGAATCTAGTTGGCAGTACTTATGAAGAACACACAGTAGTTTCTCAAACGATTTCTTTTATAAACCTTTTGAATCTGCCTAAATTGCAGATCCCTAATACAATACTAATAATTCTTAACTTCGTGTTTTTCTATGTTTGTTCTATATTCTAATATCTTCCTAGAGATCCTTTTATAAACATAAGGATAACCTCTAGTAGATGTACAGACAGTCCTTGTATAGCATAAACACTAATTGATACTTATCACTAATAACTGTTACAAGATTAATTGCTAAAAACAACCGTTTAAACTTTATAGTTCCTATAACCAGCGGCATACTTCGATTCTTTTGACTGGCAGTACCTGACTTTTCTACTTAGCAGTACTTTGATCTTTCATTTAGCAGTACTTTGACTTTTTCGTGGCAGAACTTTGACCTTTTGACTTGTATTTCCCAACATCTTTGGACAAGTGTGAGGAAATCAATGAGAACTCCAGGTGTTTCGTCTTTGGACCGCAAGAAGTGAGTCCAAGTATATCGGGAGAGTACATCAACAAATACAAGAACATATTTCTTTCCATTTATGCTTCTACTGCTCATTTGACCACATAAGTCCAAGAGTAGAAGTTTGAAAACCGTCTTTTTGAGCTCGGGGTAAGTCCTTAGGTATGAAAAAATACTTCTTTTTGCTTTCCTCCCCAACTCACAAAAGAATCACAGATGATCTTTGACGAATTTTAATTTTGGAAGGCCATTCACAATATTATTCTTTGAAAGCAAGTTGATGGTGTCGAAGTTTAAAATGAGATAGACCGACGATCCCATAATGCATGCTTGAGATGATGATGCTTATAGTCCATTAAGCAAATAGGATTGAGAGTTTGTTGAGTCTGCAAAGAAATTGAATACAAATCTGTGCCATGAGAACCTGTGAGAAGATCATTTTCCTATAAATCACGGATGTAACATGTAGACTTTCGAAAAGCAACTTCCAAATCCGCATCACAGAATTGACCAACGGAGAATAAATTATGATTCAGCCCTTCGACGTAATAAACCCTTTGATAGAAATCGTTCCTTGAACCAGATCTCTATAGCCAAGAATTGGAGCAATTTGATCATTTCCAAACTTCACCGTTCCCTAATAAATTTCCTCCACAAAATAAGTTAGAAGTTTGAGATTTCCGGTCAGTGTTTTGAGCACCCAGAGTCTACTTTTAATAGAAACTATCTCGACGAGCCTGCAAAAGATTAGAAGACGAGGAGTATTGGACACATGGAACACCTAGGAGTCTTTATTGTTTCCAAAATATTAGCATTCTAGATGCATTACCTAAGCATACCTAATGTTTTTGTTTAACATTTCCTTATTGAGACTTAGGTTTTCCCAATTAGACCGGGTGAAGATATATCTTTTAGATACCACCAACGCATGTTGACTAACTTGCTCATATAAACTCCTAGTTATGTTATTTGGAATTCTTGACAGTAGGTGGAGTTATTGCAACGGTTTTGTCTTACATGAATGTTATCAACAGATTAGGATCCGATTATTAAGCTTTGGTTTTCTAGTACAAACAGGCAAAGCCTTTGGTTGTCTAGACCAAGACTTCACTCCATAGATATAATGAAAAAACTACAAATCATGATTGTCATTTCAGCACACACTTTCCACAAGTAAACACAAACAAAGTTAACATTCGAGGTCTAAGAGCATTCAAACTGTCATTACACGCAGTTACAGACCGTTTTATTATTTGAAAACTTAAACTTCCTACGGTGGTCTTCTACTTCTATGCTCTTCCTTGACTATTGTTAGACATGACTCTATCTTCCCAAATGATTGCTCTAAGCTGTTGGTCCTGCAAACACTAAGTATTGGTATTACTCCCAGTAGAGAAAAGACACACGTTTGTTATGGTTTCCCGAATGTCTTGAAGCAATGAGGTGTTCTAGATAGATTTGTCTTTGTGGCACTTTATACATTCCTGGTAGCAATCACATTTGTGTACCTGACAATTGGCAACTTATTCTAAGGCAAAATCTGTGCCTGACGAGGTTATTGAAAAATCATAAGACACATTTTAGTGTGTAACTGTCCTTTGACTTTGAGAAATCTTTCTTTGCAATGAGAGTCTAAAAATAGCTGGTTACCTAAAATGTGGATTGCTTTGACTTATTAAAAGCATTACGGTTTTGAATAACCGAAGAATTTTCAAACTAAGTTCTACAGATTTTCCTTTCATCTTTTTAAGAGTTTCTTCAACTCACTTATTTGCAATTCCTTTTGTCTTTGTAATTGAGCTTTCAAGTCTTAGAATTTCAAAAATACCTGTTCACGTTCTTTCATGAAATACATATGACCTGATTTTCTTTGAAAGAATTTGTCTTGTTTTTATCTTTTCTTGTACAAATGATGTAAATCAAGTTCAAGATATAATCGCATGTTACTGAAGAGATTCAAACTTCTTTTGAACATTGTTTTAACTCTTGAAAGCTCTTTTTCAAGATTTCAATCACAAAATTTTCCCAAGGTTTCTCTTCTCCGTAAACACATTGCAAATCATAATTCATCTAGAACTGTGAAAATTCCAAGTATCGCATTCATGTGATCAGCAGTAGTAATAATCCCTTGAAAGTCGGTCGATTTACATTCAAACACTGTATTTTTTTGAGTTTCCAGTTGAGATATTGAGAGTGTCTACTTCCTTTTTCAAGGGAATTATAGTATCTCAATCAGCAACCATTACCTCTTTACAAACACGAGTGAAATTGTTCTAAGTCAGCATTCAGTTTGCTAATCTGGGGGCCAAAATTTCCTTCTATTGTGTTTTGAATGAAAGGATCGATGTTACCAAAGTATGTTCTTTTGGCAATTGTTTTGCTTGGCAACGATCCACTCCATCAAAAATCGTGGTCAACACACTTTTTAAATCGTTGAAAAAGTTCTTTAGAGCTATTACACTTTTGATCCTAATGAATGGATTCATACCCATGTCGTTTTTTCTAACAAAGTTTGATTGTTTTACGAAAAGACTCTTTGGAAAATTCCTCCTTATTAGAAAGATTATGACACATCTTTGAGATTTTTGGAAATAGTGTTGTTAATCCACTTTTCTATCCCGGTTGTGGAACGAACCAATCATAAAGATTATTCAACTTATCATAATTAAACGGTCTGATTAAATCGCTTAATTTTGATCGACGTTCTTTATCAAGACGAATCGTTTTGTCAGAATCAGGGGCTAATGATCCATGATAAAGTATATATATATCAAAATATGTGTAAATCACAAATCAAGATATCGGAAGTATTAATTACCGAGTCGTTTTGTTACGAATAGTGCCCGCGCCCCCTTTCGAGTATTTGGAGAAACGATGACGATTCGATTCAGTTAGAAGGGTAAAATTTGTTTTGATGTTTATTTTTACAATAGAAAAATAAAAATGCAATACGAAATTTAAAACTAGCAATTATAATAGCAATTACGAAAATGTTTACGTACGAAAATTAAAGAACGCGAGCTAAAAATCTTTTAGAATCTAAAACAATTCACTGAAAACTTTTTATTTCTAAAAATACTAGATTTAAAAAGAAAAATATTACAAAAAGAATTAGATTTTTAACCTAAAATATGAGATTAGTTGATGAATTAAAAGAAAATCTAATATTTATTGAAATGAAAATTAATCTGAAAAATACAAACTAATTCTGAAAAATATAGAAAAATCATTTTTGTGTAAAGAAAAGGTGCAGAAAGTTATAAAAAATAAAAGCCCTAATTTCTACTTTTTATTTTTCAACTAATTGGATTTATTAAAAAATTTACCCTAATTACTATTAATTCTATTAATAATAAAAGGAAAAATAAAAGAAAATAGGAAAGACAGGGTCTAATTCTGGTCAAATGAAACTTAAGGGTAAGCGGGCAAAATAAGAATATTTACACACTAGTGAAAACAGACAACCCTAATCTTTCTAAAAATTACCAAACAGACCCTAGCTTATAGCATTCTACTCTAGCTTATAAAATAAGCAAAATCAGAAAAAATGCTTTTAGTAAAAAATGCTTAAAATGAAAAACTAAACTAGATTATGCAAAGAAACCCAAGGCTTATTACACAAAATAGATTGCTACTAATATTGACAGATTAAGCTTTTCATATGAACTCAGTTCTAATTACATATTTTTGAAAGCTTATTTAACTAATCTAAAGAGCTTATTAGAAGCTGAATTTTGGCATGATTAAAGACTAGCTTATGAACTAACTATCACCAGAATTTAAGTCTAATTAACCACTACTAAAATTTCTAAATATGAATGCAATGAATTTGGTACCTTTGTTTCCTTCTGAATAAACACTAGCTTATCAAACTGACAAGGCAAATAAAATTTATTGCAGGCTGAGATAAAGCTCAAGAATGATTCAAACACTATTCTGATCACTAGAAAACTACAATCCAACAACAAACTTTAGCAATTACACTCTCTAATGAAATTTAAACTTCTACAGTCCTATTACATGGAAAATATATCAGAATGAATTGCAACACTGTTATGCCCAACTACTATATAACAAGTCCCAAAATCAGAAGAAAATTACCTATTCTAGATACACTAATCTAGCCAGCATGAAAAAAACAAGATTAACTAACATATATAGGCTTTAGGCAGCAAATCCAAACACTACTTAAGTCCTATAGGAATCAACTTTCAGCCTAAAGAAATGAAAACAAATGGATCATTAAGCAACCTAAACAATCAAATTCAACAATTATGAAGTATTAAGCAAATTTAAAGCATTAAACTCAGAATTAAATGAAAGGAAAAAAAAAAGAACAGATTTATACTACAATATTGTGCAGAAAAGGAAAATGTAAAGAAAAATTATTCAACCTGAGAATCTGAGGAATCTTCTTCACCTAGACATCCAAGAGTAGAGTCTAGGTGATCTTAAATGGTACCTTACCTCTAAACCTCAATAAGCTAGCTTATCTAGCTTAAAAAGCTCAAAATCAATTTAAATTGAACTAGCAATCCAATCAAACCAAGTAATAAGCTCAGAAGCTCAATCAACACTCAAATTGAATGGAAAACTTTCTGAGATTAAAACTAGCTTATGTAAAGTAGCAAGTGAACAGTAACTAGCTTATGAGAAGAATTGTAAATGAAGTTTGGAATTTAAACAGAAGAAAATGTGTTAACATGTAAAAATGAAATGTAAATGGTTCAAATTCACTCTAAAAACAGGAGAAAATGGAACAACTCAAAATGAAATTACAAATTCCTATTTATAGACTAATCAGCAGCAGAGAACTTCTGGAATCTTCATTGACAGCTGGCATTCTCTTAATTCAGTCCGTTGGATGATTTGACAGGCTAGATAACCGTTTTTGGAATGATCTCCACCGTTGAATTGATGCACGTGGAGTAAAATTGATAGAGGGGTTTTATTAAGGAAGAAAAGAGGAATTGATTGATATAGGCCAATTGAAATATGGTGGAGAGATGAGTAGCTAGGAAATTTGGCGGGTAATCTCTTTTGAAGATTAGGGTTCTAAATATTGTCAAAGAATTGGGGAAGAAATTTTGAACAGCTTTGACCAATATAGAACTTTTGCCCAATTCATATTCGGTCCTTGTGGTTTATTCAAACTTTGGCAGACTTATTTCCCTTCTTTTATAACTTTGATAAATTGCAAAAACTGACAGGCCCTTGTTTTTCGTATTTCTTCTTTCTTTCCCTTTTTATAAAACAACTTTCTTCACTTTGCACTTATCCCATTGACTCTTTTCATTATTAAATGAACCCTGGAGCTTTGTAAACTTGACATTATAAATCCTTTCCTTTTCATTTGACTTCCTTTTCTCGTTGTATCGGCCTGATCCGGCTTTGATCTTTTCAAATCTCTCTCTTGTACTTGACTTCTCCGTTCCTTGTCGGTTTTTGACTGATTTTTCTTCTTTTTAACCTTTTTATCCTTTCCTGCACAATAGACACAAAAGCACACATTTTTCTATTCTTTTGGCATTTTCTGGCTTTTATTTGGCAAAATCCTGGGTTTTTCATATATACAATTTAGCATTTATCAAAATTCCCCAAACTAAAGGATTGCCGTGTCCTCACGCAATGTTATGAAGTGTACACTTTGTAAACTTAACAAGTTTCCAAAATGCCCTTGTTAAAACCTTTTATGAATCAACTTAAGCTTTTCTCAACATTTAATCTCTTGAAAACACATTAATGGCAATCATTGCAACTTTGCAACTTTTAGGCTCACTGAAATAGGCTACTCCCGATTAATATAGCACAAAAGAGGAAAATTCGTCATCCTTGACTTTTCACTAGACTAAACAAACTAATTAAACAAATTATTTGTCCAATATAAGTCCAAATGATTAAGCACTTATAACTATAGACTTGTGAACTTTTCACTCCCAGGAAAAAATATAATGAATTAAGATGTTGTGGCACTCTTTTTAACTCCAACCCAAAGATTCAATTTATCTTCAATAGTTTGAAATCTATCTAAGCTTTACAAATAAGCTTGTTGACTCAAATGTCATAACATAGATGAAATCCGTCGACTCAATGCTAAAAGAGATTCGGAAACAAAACTTAATAAATTGAAATTGAGAAAATGCAAATTTTTAAACCATTCTTTTAATTTTTCATATGCTATAATTATTTTTTTCTTGCAAAAGGAGAATTGTAGTTCTTAGTTCGAACCCCTACTTAGGCCTTTTCTCCCAAATATGATATCGCAACAACATAACCGGTGTTCTAGTTCGACCCCCACTCCGCCCCACTCCGCTGCTAACGTTTGTGGATATCGCGACAAACCAAACAACCTTTTTCCTACAAAGCCTAAATCCAAAGTCCCTTAGTTTGGCAATCATCACCTATGCAGTCGCTCGCAACTAGTATAGCCTACTTCCAAAGTTCCAGCACTTAATGTTCAGTAATAAGCAGTTTAGCTTATTTGAAAAAAGCATTCTCAAAAATAAGCAAAAACTAGCACTTTTTAGGTTAAATTTACTTGCTAAATCTGTTAATACTTAGCCTATTCTTGTTTAGCTACCTTTAGTACACATCTTATTCTACATTTAGCATCTTTTAGTTTCAAATTTCATTTATAAATAAGCTGGGAATAAGCCAAAATCCAAAAAGTTAGGCAAAAGCCTAGTTTCTGTAACAGAATCTAAACAGCTTATTTTCCAGCTTATATAGTGGTTAAAAGTTCATATTGCTTTCATTAAAGTTGTAGATAATAAGCTCGTTGATAAGTTTGTAGTTTTAAGTTTTTTCTAATTCTCACTTTTTAATAAGCCAAAATAAGCCATAAGCGTAGGGTCTGTTTTGTATTTTCTTTATAGTTCAAGGTTAGTCGTTTTAACTATAGTGTAAATTTTCCCAAGTTAGCCCGCCTACCCTTTAGTTTCATTTCTTTCAATTTCTACCCTGTCTTTCCTAGTTAAATAAAAAAGAATTAATATTTTTGTTATTAGTTTTATAAATTAGGGTTTATAGTTTTAATCAATAAAATTAGTGTACAATTAGCTTATAAAAATTAGGGCTTTTCATTCCATAAAATTTCTGCACCTTTGTAGTTTCTAAAAACCATTTTTCATTATTTTTCCCATTAAATTTGTATTTTCTAGAAATTAAAATAGATTTTAGTGAATTCCTTTTTCTTAGAAAATTCATAAAAAATAGAAAAATAGTTGAAAAATTAAAATTCTTTTTGATTTAATTTTCTTTTTAAATCTAGTATTTTTGAAAAATATAAGAAAAATTTTAGTGTTAATTTTTAGAAAAAGTTTTTTTTTGAATAATTCATTAAACTTTAGAAATTCATAAAAAATTCAAAAATAGTTAAAAAATTCCAATTCTTTTTCCTAAAATTTTCATTTTAAATTTGTAATTTTTAGGTATAAAATTTGTTAAAAGTTGTGCCTTAGATTTTAAATTTTAGTTTTAGCTCGCATTAATACGTTTTGTGCATTTAAATTTCGATCTAGTTAATTGTTTTGAATTCGTGCTTCTACATTTGTAGTATAACTAAAAGTTCAAAAATCCTTTACTATTCTAAACTCGAATCCGAATCATTCCTAAATTCTCAATTCACGATTTCGTTGGGACACGACCCGAGGAAAAGTACTTCCCGGATAAAAATATACAAATTGTGTTTTCTCTTGTGAGATTTTTACCTTATATTTCTCTTAGTTGAGAAGTATTTTGGAAAGAATTCTTACGGGATTAATACTATACGTATATTAAATTTGTTTGTTTCTACACGAACCAAATTACTAGGGAATTAGTATGGATGAAGGGTGGGTCGGGTGGGATAAAAGTATCAAGAGTTAAAGAACTCTTCCTTGTAAGCACATTATCAAAAATACCCGGTTTAAAAACTTTATCTTCACTCCCCGTGGAGTAAGATGTGGGTAAAACCTCGGGATAGGTGACAAATGGTAAAAATGTTCGTATTGTGAAAACGTTTAAATCATTGTTTTCTCCCTTATTAAGCAAAACATCATTTTCACCTCCTCCCGGGTCAAAGGTTTCATCATCATTAGAAAGATTGAACAATTCATCGACCATGGAAAGAAATTTCCTTTCAACTTGTGAAAATTTTTCCCCATAAGTATGTGAGTCATTACACATGACCTCTACGGGCTCAACCTTGATGGGTAAAATATCGACCTCGGGAAGGGGAAAGAGAACATCGTCAAGTGGTTCCTCAAAAGGAGGAACGTCCCCTTCCGAGTCATCATCGGTATCAATTCCCGGAGGAATCATATCACAAGATATATCAATCTCCTCCTTATTATCTTGAAAATCATTTTCAACATTAGAAACATCCGGAGGGAGAGTGTTTTCATTAAGCAAATCATCGAAAAACTTTAAATCTCTCTCCGTTTCACAAGTATCATTAATTTTCTCTTGATTTGAAATATCCTCATTTTGAAAGACATCTTTCTCCAAAGTAATGAAAAACATTTAAATGTATCAAATTTATTTTCCACTTTCGAACTTGACTCGTCATAACTTGAGAATTCTTCGTTTTGTTCAAAAAGCACATTTTCAAAACTCTTGAATTTAGATTCCATTGAATTTCCCTTTATAGAAATCTCACATTCCTTTGCATCGTTGGACTCTCTTGGGATTGAGAAGGAATCTCGAACACTAGATTCGAATGAATCTTTTGATGTGTC
>BQNB010124415.1:3130-19942 GCA_026074375.1 Tanacetum coccineum
GAAAAAAGACATTTGTCCCATCATTGACATTTGGAATTTAGAACTCATCTCATTAGAAAATATGTCACATGCTTTAGGGTCGGTCGAGGCAAATATGATATCATCTACATATATTTGTACAAGAAGATTATTTTTGCCTGTTTTCCAAGTGAATAATGTCAGATCAAATGCCCCCATTGGAAAACTTATTGTCTAGAAGAAACCGTGACAAGGTGTCATACCACGCCCGAGGAGCCTGCTTTAAACCATACAGAGCCTTTCTTCAGACAATAAACATGTGTCGGATGGTCTGGATCAACGAAACCCTCTGGTTGACTAACATAGACTTCTTCCTTTAACTCGCCATTAAGGAATGCTGTCTTGACATCCATTTGGTAGATGGTCATGTTTTTACTGGCGACATTAGCGATGAAGATTCTTTTAGCCTCAATGCGTGCAACTGGTGTAAAGGATTCCTCAAAATAAATTCCCTCCTCTTGTCAATATCCCTTGGCCACCAACCTTGCCTTGTTTTTCAGAACATCACCGTACTCATCAAGCTTAACTTTGTAAATCCACTTGAGAGCTATAATCATGACACAGTCTGGTTGAGGTACTAATTCCCATACTTGAAGTCAATCAAATTCGTGAATCTCATCTTGCATGGCTTGAAACCAGTAATCTTCAGTTATGGCAGATTTAAAGTTCTTTGGTTTGACTTTTGACAATACAGAGTTATACAAGCACCACAAGGCATTGGTTGCAAGTTGTTTCTTGGTGGTTACCGGTCGAGAGGGATTGCCAATGACATTATCAAGCGGGTGATCCTTGCTCCATTTCCCAAGATGATGATGTGTTTAAGTGACATAAGTTGATTCTGCTGAACTAACATCCCCATATGATGATGCTTTAGAACAAGGTTCTGAAGCAAACACGTTTACAAAGGGATCGTTGTCAACATAAGCAAGCGGATAGTCTTCCATGATAGTAGATTCAGTTGCAACACCTTGTTGTAAACTTGGAGATTGTAATGCCGAAGATGATGGTGAATGACTTGGAGAAGGTGCATCTTGATCAATGGTAGTAGATGAAGGTGTACCAGCTGAATTAACTGGGACTGGAAATGCTGGAGCAGGGGAAACCGGTCTTTTAGCACGAGGAGGTTCCAGGTATTCATCGAACATTGGTTGGAATAAAATCTCCAATTCTTTATTTGTGGGGGTTACATAAGGTGTTGCAGGAACCAGATTGGGTACGAGCCCTAAACTTATCTGTCCAGGCGTCAAAAATGTAGGTGCGGGTCCTGTACTAAGTTGCACAGGAGCCATTGGCTCAAACAGCTCATCGAATTGAACGTGAATAGTTTCCATGATTCGTCAGGTTCTTTTGTTGTAGATTCTATAATCCTTCCTGCTTGGTGCATAACCAACAAAAATTCCAATATCAGCTGTTGGTTGTAATTTTCCAAGATCCTCGCTGTCATTAGTAGGGTAACAAAGAGCACCAAAGACTCAGAAAAAGGTAAGATCAGGCTTCTTATCATGCACCAGCTCATATGGGGTTTTGTTATGACGAGTGTGAATGAGGGATCGGTTTTGGGTATAACAAGCAGTAGCTACAGCTTCTGCCTATAGAAACATCAGGGCCTTGGAAAATATCAGCATTGTCCTAGCAACCTCAACAAGAGTACGGTTCCGTCTTTCAACAACGCCGTTAGGTTCAATTGAATACTCTAAAGTCCCTAAGATTATGAATCTATAACTTGGGAGACGAATACAGAATAGAAAAGATTTTCTAGCCATAAGTTCATGAAAGTCCGCAGAACTTGGCTACATTGTGCGCGCACTTTCCCTGAAACCCTTAACCGATGACATTTTAACAAAGTTTTGAAGATAAAGTACATTAATTACACCTACATTATTAATACCAAACCGTCCGCATTATTTGTAAGGTGTTGTTTTATTTTTTTTTTTTCAGTAAAAGTCATTAAATGTTATGGCATTAACTCCCATTCTTAGCCGCACATTTTTACTTTGTGGCGCACTTTGCACACCAATCTTGCCTTATTTATTAAGGACAAATTTGTATCTCAATGAATCCCTCCTCACAATCATTCCTCATATTCTATCCCATTTTACACACACATACTTTCCCTCCTTTCTTCAAAACATCAAGAAACACCTTTTCATTTGAAGAAAAAGATCTAACGATCAAGAATGAAGAAGTTTTCTTACCTAGTTGTTGAAATAAAGGAAGTTTATGTAATATAAGGGTGATTTTGTTGATGAACTCCTTAGCCATCAGAGGCTAAATTCTCATGACTACTCGGTCGAAGTTACAATAATAGAATAACGTGTGTTGGTGATATGATCTTGAATGACTTTTAACCTTAAGCTTAATTTCTGCATCCTGTTATATTCTTTTCTATATCTATTTTTGCTTATTAAACTTAGATTATATATTCATATCGGTATAGGTCGAAAGTCCGTTTTTGATCATATATGGTTTTAAAGATTTGTCTATGGTCTTTAACGTCTGTGCTGAGAAATCCACTTTCGTAAATTGATAAACAAAATAAGTTTTGATATAATAATAACTGGATTATTTGAGTGACACATTTGGTATAGTTAACTTAAAATTAAGTCTTAAGTTTTCAAAATAGTTTAATTCGTAAAAATTGTTTTTAACGAGAAATCATTTTTATCATAATTATAGTCCCATCTTCGAGGCAATCTATTTACAACTCTTTTAAATTATTCTCAAATATCAGAGTAGTCATCTTTATTATCATTGATATTATATAAAGTATTTTCAAAATTTGTTTTAAGTCCTATTTTCTTTTGATTATTCGGAAAACACTAATCTAATCCCAGTAGGACGACCTGGTTTTACACTAAAAAAGATGATTCTGCGTACGTTGTGGTTTATTCTTTTACCAGCGTGTTTCCAATTTTAATTGTCCAGGTTTGTATTTTTCTGTCTTATAAATTTAAAGCTTTTTGAAAAACAACAATCTATGTTTTTGGGCACCGTGTGCCGGGATTTCTTATGATGTTCTTTAGTCAAAACTCTGGAAAATCTCTTTAACTTCTCCCTATTTTTAAAATCGCGTACAGTTGTTTTTTTTTAGCAACATCGAACCAAACAAATTCTCCTTTGGATGCCTTTCACGTTTGCATTCTAATTCTGTACTTGTTTTGAAACCATTACTTGAACTGATCGTACTCTAATTCGAAGACGTCGTCGAAGAAACAGTAAGAGTTCACATTCGTTTCAAAGAAACAAAATCCATCTAAAATACCCGAGAATTGTCTATCCGCCAATTCTCGACATCAACCACTTCCGTCACTTTCTAGTTACTCTTGAAAACCTTTACCCAATGGATGATGAACCCATGTGGGCTGCTGACCGTGTTGTTGTTGCTTCTGACTCCCAGGGTCGCCAAATTAACTATTCCTTAAAAAACGCTACGAATTTACTATCATAAGGTAAACCTTTTGATCCCTTTTCAAATGGAAACCAATTTGATTAGAAGAACAAAACCGATCATAATATACACATTCATGAATTCCTGAAAATCTACGATATGTTTAAAATACAGAGATACCGAACAATGTAGTACGTCCATACCTAATGATGTTTCCCCTATCCCTTATTGGGGAAGCAAAAACATGGTTGGACGATAACTCTACGGAAGGAATACTATCGGATCATGGGTATGATGAATACTCTGAAACCACTTTCTTTAGTCGATCTCTTTTTCCCAGCTCTTTTTTCGCATCGAATCCTCGGAGAAATCCGAGCTTTCTCTTAAACACAGAGAACGAATATCTAACGACGATTGGCTTCGTTATGATAGGAGTTGCTACGAATACTGTTCATGGTTACAATTTTTTCAAAGGCATCTTTATCATAATCTTCTATCATGGGTATAAGCGAAATAACTTCAAGAAGTTCTGAATACGCAGTGTTTGGAGGTTGTATCCTCTATAAAAAACCAATCAAGGGCTTTTATCAGCTTTTGGAAGACAAGGTCTTACTAAAGCTCGACTGGGCTAAAAATCAAAAAAAATAAATCATCTCTTAAGAAAACCGTTGCTTTTCGTCCGATGAATGCTTTAGCAGTAATTCAATACTGTCAGATTTATGGCCCGACGAATGGGTGCCATGACCATGAAATATGGTATTATGCTCAGTATAAAGAAAACTCCAACACCTGCTAAAAAAACTAACTCGATCTTGATGAAGATGATATGCCTATGTCCCGTGAGGAGGAATCTAAATTCATGCAAACTTTTTGTAAGGGATCGTTTTGACTATGATTTCCGCGACCGAGACTCGTATCGCGATTAATTGGCGTTCAAATGAACGAAGTATGTTACAATCTGACAAATAACGATCCAATACTGATGATAAACCATACGATCTTCAAAACTAATTTCATGATTTCATGAAATTTCAGCAATCGACCAACGCTTTTGTCAAAGAAACGTTCATGGATCTTAAAACTCAACTCGAAATCGTAGCCAAAAATCATCAAGCTTTAATTCAAAATCTTGAAACCAAGTTCGACAGACTTGCTGACAAGCAATTTGGTTGACCCTCTGGATCTCTTCCTAATAACACTCAACCAAACCCAAAAGGACACAATTTCCAATCCTACACCAAAACCAACCACAAATCTACGCAATGAGCATGTGAATGCCGTATTCACAAGAAGTTGTAAATCATACAACCCACCAGTGAACTCAAATGATCAACAAACTAATTCTAAGAACCCTATCAATTTCGACGATAGCGATGAAGAAGACGAAGAACCTACACCACAATCGAAAATTGAAAATCCAAAACCAGTCAAAGAAACTACATTACCCAAACCATACAAAAAAAAATCCCGTATCCTCAAAACGTCTAAGGAAAGAAAAAATGGAAAGTCAAAACGGAATTTCTCAACGTAATGCATAGTTCGAAATCAATGTACCTCTTATCGATGTCTTGGCCGGAATGCCTAATTATGGAAAATTTCATCAAAGGAACTCGTAAGCAAACAAAAACAATAAATTCGAAAAATTTTTGCCGCTTCTTAAGCGTGAAAGATTAGAAATGATCCTAAAACAACGTTCCACCACTAAAACTCGTGAGAACGAAGTTTTCTTATTAATGTGTAATTTCAACAAAACTTTCTCGGCATGTCTTAGCGACCTTTGTGCTAGCATTAACCTTATGCCATATTCACTATATGCCAAATTATCTCTTGAAAATATTAAACCTACTAAAATGAGCATAAGATTAGCCGACAGATCATTCCAATACCCTGTTGGAATAGCTAAAAATATGCTCGTTAAGGTAGGTAAATTCACCTTTCCTGATGATTCCGTTATTCTCGAAATGTAAGAAGATAGTAAAGTTTCACTCATTTTGGGATGACCCTTTCTTCACACTGCTGATGCAGTAATTCGAGTTAAACAGAAACAACTCAACCTTGGAATTGGAACTAAACGATTGATTTTCAATATCAATTCTGCAATGAAACACTCCTATTCAAACGATGATACATGTTTCAGTATCGATGTCATCGATGAAATCTTAAAAGAAGATTTTGGCGCTCTTTTAGATGAAGGTAGTAAAATTCTTCATTCCATTGAAGGAACCCTTCTCGAAGAAGAAATTTTTGCTGAATTCGATAAATTTATGGCAATGACTGGCGTTGAAAACTCTGACTCTGAATCCGATACCGAGATCCGCCATCTGAAAAAATCACAATCAATACTGATAATAAGATCAAAACATCTCTCGAAGAACCTCCTACGGATCTCGAACTTAAACCCCTTCATGATAATCTGGAATATGTATTCCTGGATGAATCCATTTTTCTTCTGTTAATCATATTATCCCAGCTATCAAGAGGAAAAGATAAACAAAACTATATCTGTCCTTAAAAAAGAAACAAGCAAGCCTTTGCTTTAGAAAAAACAGTTATTCATGGTTTTTGTCACCATCATTTGCAAAAACACAAGGATTACAAATTCTGGATGATAAGAAACCCAGTTGGGTTCAAAAACATAAGAAGGTAAATTCGAACATGCAGGATGTTATCAAAAACAAATCGTGACTATCTTTGAATTATGGTATAATTTATCCATTTGCAGATATTCCTTGGGTTTGTCTTATCCACTGTGTTACCATATAAAGTTGGTGGTTGGTATTACAGTTTGTCACAAATACAAATAAATGATGTAATTGTTCCAAACGAAACCATTTACAGGTTGGGAGTATGCATTGATTATATTAAACTCAATGGAAGCATCCGCAAACAAGATCATTTTCCTTTTACCATTTATGGATTCAAATTGCTAGAAAGAAACTCGCAGGAAGGAATAAATATTTTTGTTTCCTCGATGGTTTTTATGGGGGTATTTTCAAATTTCCTTTCGATCATAATGATCATGAAAAATACAACATTCACGTGTCCTTGCGGCACATAGATTATAGGCGAGTGCTTGCGGGCTTTGTAATGCTCATGCTCACATTTCAAAGTGTATGTTGGTCAATCTGTCATGATTATGTTCAAAGAATCAGCTCGGAAGTATTCATGGACTATTTCTCCGAGTCTTTGAATAACCTTTTCGACACATTGCCTAAACAACCTTGGATTAAAAATGCTCAAAGTGGTTAAAGTCGCTCATCTCGTCCTAAAAACTTGGAAAAAATGTCATTTCAATGGTCAAAGAAGGTATTGTGCTCGGGACACAAGGTGTCACAGGCAAGACTTGAAGTCGGTCATGCAAGAAATCGATGTGATCTTAAACTTCCACCCCCTTATGTCTGCCGGTTTTAGGTTTTAACGACGTTTAATTAAAGACTTCCGAAAATGCCCTCGTCCTTAACTAACTTGCTCAAAAACTGATACTCCATTTCGAATTCGACGATGAATGTCAAAAAGCTTTTTGAATCATAGAATTAGTGGAGAGAAACTCACATGTGCTTTTGGTGTGTAAGGCCAGAACTGGAATCTTTGTTTGTACTTATGGGTGATGCATAGTGATTTCGTTGCAGGAGCCGTATTAGGTACAAAAAATGGATGGTTTAAAAAAATCTTTATCACCTATCTTACTTCGCAAGCAAAACCCTTAATCTCGCTCAACAAAAATACACCGTAACCAAAAAAGAACTTATGGCCGTAGTTTTTTAGTTTTTGTATTTGACAAAATTCAGATTCCTATATTATTCTTCAAGAACTATTGTTAATACACGATCTTTACTGCTCTATGCACTTATTCATAAGCAAGATGGCTAAACCTCGGCCATTATTGATGGATCTTATTCTATAAGAATTAGACATAGAATCAAAGATAGATAGTACGGATTATGTTGCAGCAGTTCTAATATCCCGACTTGGAAAACTATGAGGGACAAGCGATGATAGTGAAGTCTCGATGATAACTTTCCCGGAGATACTTTATGGAAGATCAACTCCATGATGAAACGTGGTTCGCAGGAATTGTAAACTTCATAGTCAGTAATATTATTCCAAAAGGGGATGACATTAAAAACAAAAAGGAATAAATTTTTCTCTTACATCAAACACAGCTTTTGGGGGAACCTTACCTTTTCAAAGTAAGGTTTGATGGTTTGATCAGGAAGTTGTATATCTGGACCTGAAACCCAAACCATTTTAGATAATGTTCACCACAGGGACCAACAGGTGGACATTATGGACAAACATAACTGTAAAAAAGTCCGTGATTCAGGATTTTCTGGCCAACAATCACTCAGAAGAAGCTCATACTCTAGTTCGCTTATGTGAAGCATGCCAAAAGACCGAAAATATATCAAAACGTGATGAGATGCCCTTGAACAACATTCAAGTATATGAAATTTTTGACATATGAGGTATCGACTTTATGGGACCGTTCCCGAAATCATATAAGTTTGAATACATTTTAGTCGTCGTAGATTACGTATCTAAATGGGCCGAAGCTCAAGCTTTACCAACCAATGACGCCCGAGTAGTAATCACCTTTCTGAAGAAGCTTTTTGCTATTTCGAAATGCCTAAAACTCCAATCAGCGACCGAGGTACCCACTTCTGTAACAAAATAATGGAAAAAACCATGAAAGATATGGAGTTAATCACCGTTTCTCTACATTTTTCACCCCTCAATCAGTGTGGTCAAGTTGAAAACACGTTACTTGGATCTTAAAGATTCTTGAAAAAACTGTTAAAGATAATCCTGCTATTTGGTCAAGAAACTTGATGATGCACTGTAGGCTTTTGCACTGCCTATAAAACACTTACCGGTACCACACCATACATACTAATATATGGAAAGAACTGCCATTTACCATTTGAAATTGAACCGCAGTGCTATTACTAGGCTCTGGAAGAAATTGCGAACCCATTATTAATCGATGCTGGTGAGAATAAGAATGTTCCAATTGAACGCGTTTGACGAATCTTAGGTACAAAGCATATGAAAAAACTATCGTTCTATAAGGAAAGAACCAAAGTTTGGCATGACAAAAAAATTACGAATGAGAAAGGAATTCAAGCAAGGAAATAAAGTCCTACTTTTTCACTCAAAGTATAAATTTAAACAACTGAAACTTAGATCTCGATGGTTAGGACCTTATGTAGTGAAACATCAATATCCATCCGGATATGTTGAACTTTATAAAAAAGATGGAAAGACTGTTATAGTCCATTGGCCATGACTTAAACTATATCTCGAAGAAGATAATGCCCAAGGAAGAAAGTCACTCACTTTTTCCTAAATAAATGACCCGAATTACGGAGTCTAGCTAACGACTCTCATTAAAAATTTTCGCTTCTCAGGAGGCTACCGTTTGCTTATCCCTTAAGTGTGGAAGGAGTGCTCACTTTCATTCTTCTACTAATATCTTTTATCTATTTTTTTTTAAATCAACAAAAATATTTTCTCATTGTGTGCTTTTGTTTACTCTTAAGCAGGTACTCTAGCTTAAATACTGTGGAAAATTACGACGTATGCTCAAGATTAGCTTACATCTATGCATTTTTCTATGTCCCAGGAAGTACCGTTTTCCTTTAATTTTCAGGAGTAAAGTCCTTGAGATCTCTTCCATTTCTAGATCTCCTTCCAAAAGCTTAAATCCACAAGTTAAGGTAAATAGAATTTTTAAGCTTCTTAATTAAGTTTATGTAAGATTTAAGATCAATTGAGCTCAAATCATGAGCTTAGAGACTCGTGAGAGCTTATAGTAGCTTATATAAGCTTATGAGAGCTTATTGACTATTATAAGACATTTTAGATCTTAAAAGATTAAAAGACAAGATTAAAACAAACTTGATTTATATTAAGAGAAGCCGCTGATTACAATATAAAAAGAGAAATTACACTAGAAAAGCTTTTAAAAATAGAGAATTACAATAAGCAATAAAAACTACAATAAGCTACTCAAAATAACTACGTTCGTGAATGTGTGAAAATGAGGCCCTTTTATAGGCACTCATAGATCCTTCTAGGCCTCTAATCTGTTAGACGTGCCTATCAACATCATCCCTTAATCATTCATTAATCATTGATTCCTTCTTGTCCACCGTTGGATCACTAATGAGCTCATACGGATTGCCAGCGTGGCAATCTGTTTGAGACTCAATTGTGTTTGTTTACTGAGTGTGTTTAGTGCAAAACCCATGTCCCTTTGTGCTTTCTCCTTGTCACACGTGGCTTGAGCTTAAGAGTGAGCTAATGAAATCCTTTGATTTGATTGATCTATCCCTGCCATCTTGTTAACGAGCTCTTGAATTGTCCTTTTTGACCCTTGATTGAGACTTGCCCCTTGATTTACCCTGGGTGAAAGATGGGGACGATGGGTGAATAGTGCCACACCCTTTCGCGCCTTTTAAACTAAAAACGGGTAAATAATATTTAAACTTTGGGCTTATGGCATTTTTAGTCCCTCTTTTTGATTATCAAAAGACCAAGTAATATTTTGACTTTCAAAATAAGCAAGAATGGTCCCTGTGGTTTATTGAAAGGTTAATGGTTTTGTAAATTGGGCTTTTGTTATCCGGGTAGGGTTTTTTAGGGAAATGGCCCATTAAGAGCCCAAGGACCAATTGTGTAACTTTAGGATACTTGAGGGACTAAAGTGGAATATTTTTAGGTTTTGTCTTTTTGTGGGTTGACTCTGTTGACCATGAATTGACTTTTTTTTGACTGAAGCTTGACCAAGGTTGACTTTGACTTCCGGCTTTTGTTCACTCTTCCGTTCTTGTGTCCGTGCTTGCCCGTTTTTGATTTTTTTCTTGTGATTTTTGATATATCCGTACCTGCACACACAAAACAAAAATACAAGCATATTTTTGCCATTTTTGGTCTGTTTTGGGCTTAATTGGGCCTATTTAGGCAATAACGGATATGTGCATTTTGCACATATCAACCAGCTCATATGGGGTTTTGTTATGACAAGTGTGAATGAGGGATCAGTTTTGGGTGTAACAAGCAGTAGCTACAGCTTCTGCCCATAGAAACATCAGGGCCTTAGAAAATATTAGCATTGTCCTAGCAACCTCAACAAGAGTACGGTTCCGTCTTTCGACAATACGGTTTTGCTGTGGAGTCCTTGGAATATATTTTTGGTGAAATGTGCCAACACTTTCATAATATTGAGTTAGAACTTGACTGACAAATTTTGTGCCATTATCAGTACGGATGTATCTGACAGTTTTGTTGAGACCGACTTGTATTTGCTTCAAAAACTTGATGACGAACTCTAGGGTTTCATCTTTCGATCTCAAGAACTTAACCCATGTAAACCGAGAATAATCATCAACGATGACTAAGATGTATTTCTTCCCATTAATTGTTTGCACTTGCATTGGTCCACACAAATCCATATGAAGGGTATTAAGAACTTCCAAGTTGGTGTTTTTAGTTTTGGGTGAGTGGGTATGTTTTTTGTTCTTTCTTAGTTGACACGCGGAGCAGAGATGATCTTTCTCAAACTTCAATCTAGGTAAGCCTCTTACTAAATCCTTTCTTGCAAGGTCATTGATGGTACCGAAGTTTAAGTAGTTTAAACAACGATGCCATAACCATGATTTGTTCTTGGAGGCTTTGGACAACAAACAGATTGGAGAGGACTTCATCATGTCTTCAACTGAGATAGTGTACAAATTAGAACCACGAGAACCTTTAATTAATTCAACACCATCCGTATCTCGAACATAACATGAATGCTTTTTGAATGCAACTTCCAGATCAGAATCGCAAAATTGTCTAACAGAAAACAGATTGTGTCCCAGTCGTTCCATATAGTATACCCTAGAGATCACATTGTCACCAATCACGTAATCTCCATAACCCATGATAGCACCAAAGTGGGCATTCCCGAATCTAACTGTCCCGATAAACTTTTTCATGAAATTCCTGAGCCGTGAGCGATCCCCCGTCATATGTTTTGAACAACCTGAGTCTAAATACCAAAGGATGATCTGTACGATCTGCATTTGAAAACAGATGAAGATGGAGAGTTTGGAAAGTTAGATCCCCAATTTTGGTTGGTTTCCTGTTGGTTAGCATAAGCAATTGCCTTATTCTTAGGTGGAGAGGTGGAGTGGGAATGCTACCAAGAACTGCCTGGAATGGTTGGTCTTTATGTTGGTATCTAGTTAATGGTTTCTGAAAGGTGTGACTTAATTTCCTAGTTATCATAATTTTACTAGTACTAACGTTTTCTGTTTGCTTTGCAGGCACTACTTTGGATTTAGTGAGCCTAGTTAAAGAGCACTGTTCTCCTAAAGTGAATGCCCTTCCTGTAGGCATCCATTGATAGCCTACATTGGTAAGTATTTTACCTGTCGGTTTCTAGACTTACTTGACTTGCTTAGGTTTCCAAACTTGCTTAACTTTACTCACAACATTTTTAATAGAGGGGGATGCATTCACAGAGTGTAAATAATTAACCATACACATATCATGATTTGTAGAAATTAAGCATTTGTTACATGTCTTGCAAACAGAATGAGAATTCGAATTAATTACAGTACGCTTAGAGCTAATACTAGAATCAACACGATTCGTGGTTTTCAAACTAGACTTATTGGTCCTAGGGTGTTCTTCTACTTTCTTCTTGTGACACTCTTAGCCGACAAGATCCTATTTTCTTGGTATTACGCCTAGGCTGTGATCCGCTAGCATCAGTGCAACTGTTTACTCCGGTAGAAGGAGGCACATGACATAGTCCTTCTGAATGTTTAGTTGCCTCTACATTTGTGTGTGTTACTATTTGACGTTTCACATTGATCCTCAAAAGTAACTTGCTTTTTCCTAGTTAAAGGGGTAGCAACATGCTTTTTATCTCGTTGATTGAAGTCTTTCGGACAAGTGCCAACCACATATTCTAATATTTACTAAGAATGTTTAGTGTAAAGGAACGCAAATGCAAGTGATCTATCTAATGGTCTTTCAACCTTTGCTTCTCATAAAGGGGGGGGGGGGATGGGTGGTGGGTGGGGGGAGTAGGTGGTGGGGGGAGGGGGGGGGGGGGGGGGGGGGGTTGGGGTGGGGGGGGGGGGTTTGGGTTGGGTGTGGTTTTTGGTAGGTGAAAAGGGTGTGGGGATGTTAGTTGGGTGGAAAAAATTTCCACATCAGCTATATAATTCAATAGGAAGATCATCTAGATTATCTTAACGCATCATAAAGAAGTAGTAAAACTCCGGCTCTTAGTCTAATCGCAGACAAATTGTCGAGAGAGTCAAAGGTTTTGAAAAGACCAATAGATAAATCACATTGTGCATTTGCGTTCCTTTACTACTAAATCAATTCTTAGTAAATATTAAATATTCGCGTTTGGACACTTGTCCGAATGACTTCAATGCAACAGAGATAAAAACAGTGCTTATATTTAACGTAAATTGAAGGAAGGTAGGATCAAATAGAAAATTACAAGTTTGCTGTTGGTTTACTACTCACAACATGAACAACTAAACATGCATAAATAAATTAAATATAAAAAAAAAAAAAGAAAAAAAAAAAAAAAACAAAAAAAAAAAAAAAAAGAAGACTTACTGTCTTCAATATCGCGATCACGGTAATTCACGTCCTTTCATACAGAGAAAACATTGCAATGAATTGCTAGCGATCAACAAGCCTAAGGTCGAAATACAGTAAGAAAAGACAGTGTCGTGTAAAGACAGAGTTGTCAACAGATAAATTTCCAAGATTCAAATAACACTAACCAAAGCTGCAGATTTGATATAAATGAAGAGATGAGTCTAGTATTATAATACTAAGCGACATAATAATATAGAATTCTCATTCTTGTTGCAAGACAGTTAAATATCTTTATTTCTACAATTATGTGTGGGTGGTTAAGTGTTATGGTAAATAGGTTATGATGGACCTCAGATTAATAGTTTGATGTAAGTTTTAAAGGTGAACACCTATAGCATGTACAATTATTGATAGGAATAGAAGGTTGGATCGTAAATTTGCTTATTTGATATACAGTATAAATACTTATCGCATTTATATGTTAGCAAGGATCAGAAGGTTTTAGTTCACTTAGTGTCGTGAGAACAAAATGCTGCACTTTGTAAGGACTCCCTAAGTATACAAAGTAGGGCGTGTCTCTCTGTCAGAACAATTACTGAATAAATTGATCATCTATTCTCCTCTTTGATAACTAGTAATAATGTAAGTCCCTAGAGGTTGGGTTGGGGTGTGTTAGGTTGTGGTTTTATTTTGTGGAGTGTAATGGAAATTAGAATCCGTTATGTTTGTTTTGCTTATCTAAGCCAACAAAAACGAACTAAAATTTAGATCCAACTTTCTAAACGCAATTCACATACTATCATTGTTTCAAATGCAAAGATTCGTAATAGATCATCCTTTTGGGAGTTAGACTCAGTTGTTCAAAACATATGACTAAGGGTTTGAGAGATGGGGAAAGGGGATATTGTGGAGAAAATGTATAAGATTTGAGTATTGGAAAAAAAGTGGAATTTGTTATCAGAGAGGGGAAATGTAGGCGGAGGGCGGTTATAAAAGAGAGTAGGGGGGGATGGAACAGTAATTACGAATTGGCCACTTGGTGCTAATCATGGGTTACACATATTATCTGACGATAGGATATACGGTGACACTAGCGATCTATTACTCGAGAATGTGACTTGCATTTGCAGGGTATAGTAGTAGTTTACAATCTCCATATTTCTGGTAGCTATGAAGAGCATTGGGGTAGAGAGTGCGATTTTTTATCTCGTTGACTGAAGTCTTTCGGACAAGTGCCAACCACATATTCTAATATTTACTAAGAATGTTTAGTGTAAAGGAACGCAAATGCAAGTGATCTATCTAATGGTCTTTCAACCTTTGCTTCCTCGACAATTTCGCGAAGGGTTTCTACACTTTCCTTAAGATGCTTAAGATAATCTAGATGAACTTCCCTATTGTTTCTATTGCGAGGGGGAATTGGTTCAACATCTATAACATACCTACCCGGTGCAAGAACTTTTGGTTTTACATGATCCTTAGTGACACATTTCATTTTATTATGTATTTGGACTTTAGATTCTCGTTTTCAGTTAACAGGGCAGTTGTCTGTTCTATATACTTAGCACGCGTGATCTTAATAGAATCATACAATTCCTTGTAATGCTGCTTAACCTTTGCATATTCTGCCCTAAAAAACTCATTTTGTTCTTGAAGAACGGTGACTTTTTCAGTTAATTGAGTGATATGAAAATCTAAGGCCCTGAAATCAAAAGTACGGTCTGCTTCACTACGGGTCTCTTTTAATTGAGAGATTTGCATTCTTAATTTTTTGATGGCGTTCTCCTTTCCTTGAATGGAAGCTTTCATTTTTTCGATTACAAAAACTAAGTCAAAATCAGGAGCATCTCGAGCGGGTGGAGATGCGTTGTTTCCAAAACTTTCTTTAAGGTTTTGATATTTTAACTGCAGATTTAAGTGATGTACCTCAAGATGGGAAAAACGTTTTACTAATTCAGTATGATCATCTTTTTGAACCTTATCACGTAATTTAGAAAGCTCTGCTTTAAGTTCCAGACAACGTGCTTGAACAACAGTGTGGGCATCATGCATTTCAGTAAATCTAGATACAGTGAGTTCAGAATTTGTTGCAATATAAAACACTTCTTTGGACAAGCAATCAGCAATTAAATTATCATTTGCAATGAGAAGATTTTTTTGCTCAATCTCATCATGCTTCCTATTTACCACATTTTGGTCAACCTCAGCTTCCAACTCTTCAAAAATTTCTTTCATTTCTTTAATTTCTTTAGTGAGAGCCTTTTGAATGCCCTCAAAATGGTCTTTAAGTGTTTTGAAAAATGGAATGACTTCGGTGAGATAGCATTCCTTGGTTTGTTCAAAACCCCTTTCCCCTTCAGTGAGCCTTGTTGGTGTAATTCTCCTTTTACAGGTTTTTTCAAATTTCGAAAAAAGTTTTATTAGTGCAAAGATGTTAATTTTTACTTGACTTTTTGTTGGAAGCACCCTAGGGACAAGCGTTGCAGGTGTATTTGGAGGATACATCGTCAACGCTTTAATTGGTCGTAAAGCTGTGGTCTGCTCTTTGAGAGCTTCTGCTTTCATCTTGATGAGATCCTTGGACCAAAATATTTGCTCGGGGGTCAATTTTTTCTGTGGTGTGAAAGTCGCTAAATAATTCTCTTTCGAGTAATCATGTGGTGCAATCTTAACTTTCTTTTTCACATACTCTAGGTCTTTCATTTTGTCATTCATTTTCTTCCTAGTGATTTTAGCTAGCTCTAGGGTATCCTTTGAGTTGTGCACTATGGCCGGGAAATGATTAGTTTTAATAATTTCATGACCATTATATAGAGCAGGCTGAACTTGCTTTGCACGGGAGAGACATAAGGGGTTCTTGTAGCCAATAGCTACCTTTTTCTGTTCATCATAATAGGGCTTTGGTTTACACAACATGTGAACTGTTTGAAGAGACTGGTCTTGTTTGTATAATTTATCCTTGACCTTTTCTTTTAAAGCTTTCATGTCTAAAAATTCTTCAAGGTATTTATTTTCTTACTGTTTAAAATCCTTTTTCAAAGATGTAACTTCTTCTTCCATTGACTTGTTATGGTTAATGGTAGAGGTAAGTTGCAGTTTTACAGAATGAAGTTCCCTTTTCAAATTTTCTTCCTTAAGATTACGATCAGCGATAACTATTCTTAATTGTTCATTGATCTTTTGTTCTCTTTCTGTTAATTCAAACTTGGCCCGTCTCTCATACAGTTAAACTTGTTCCTTATATGTCGCAAGTTCAGCAGTCAATGAATTATCAACTACATTGTTCTGTGTGGTCACAAAGACACATTGGGCATATGGTTCATATATATCATTTATTATCATCATGTATGCATCATTTGGTACGGAAGATACATTACTTTGTACAACTGGCACTGCGTTGTCCTTTAGATATTGATCATACTGAATCATATTACTATAATTCGTATAATCAGCATGTGAGTCAACAACGTAGTTTGGTTGTACATCGTCATGCATCTCATGTATTTCATGATGTTCACAAACAACATCCTGATAGTGATCATGATCGCGTACCTCAGATAGAATGTCCGAATCATAAGACGAACTGACTTTATCATAAACAGGATCTGCGGATGATAGATTTGCCATGAACATAGTCTATGCAGTAGGAGCCTCATCAACATTAGAATCAAAAGCATCACAGTTACCAGCTTGAAACACATTATCCACATTGAGTGCTAAGTCCTGAACTGGTTGCTCATCCACATCCACATTGAGTGCTAAGTGCTAAGAGTTATCTATCCCAGAGCAAACGG
>BQNB010124416.1:0-19942 GCA_026074375.1 Tanacetum coccineum
CAAAAATAGTTGTATCTTTCAAACCATAAATGATATACTTATAAAATTTATATTCCTAGTTTCATTTTTAAATGTACATTATAAATTATAAGTCATTTTTATACTTATTTTAAGTAAATATATAATTAAGGTCACTTCATTATACAAAGGTCAAGTTGGCATTTTTGGCTGAAAATTCACTTTCACCATTTTTGATGCCATTTTCAAACCATAATGAATTGGTTGATCATCCAATTGGTACAGAACCTACATGATTTTATCTAGGTCTCATAGTTTTAGGTTTTTAACCAACTCAGTACGCAATCATGACTTTTTATACGTTCTGTCCAGCAAGGTCAGATTTGATTACTTTTGGTAAAATGGTCATAACTTGGTCAATTTTTACTTTCCATTGAGTATCCAATTAGCCACATTATCATCATTCAATTCTCTACAACCTAGGTAAATCAAATCAAGTCTAATACTTATGTAAAAATCCAGAACTTACTGTTTACAACAGCCTTAAATTTCTAATGAGTTCTAGCAAGTTTTAGTGGTTGATTTAGTCATTTTCACCCTAGATCTACACATGCATGCTACTTTTTATTACTTGATCATCAAAATACAATACATTTACATATACATTGGAATGGAAAATACAAGAATAAAAAGATAATAAGATTTATAAGATTTTACCACAAGAAAAATGGTGATGATGATCAAATGATCAAAGAAAATAGATGAAACTTCCACTTCAAACTTGGTCTTCACCCTTATAATTTTTGATCACCCTTATTTTTACCCAAAGTAAGTTGATGAAATCTTGATTTATTTCAGCCCCAAAATGTGTATAAACTTTCTTGGAATCCTCTTTAAATCACTTCAAAAATATAGGAAACCATACTAGGTAGTCATATTCACTAGTAGGTTATTATAGATTAGGTAAAATTTGTATGAATATGGTGTTATGGTGGTGGTGGCTCACGGCAATAAGAGGGGGAGGGAGAGATTTTTGGTGTTGTTTCTCTCACTAGAATGCATGAGATTGTATGTGTGTGATTTACTAGTCAAAAGTGGGTTTAAGTATGAAGTCAAGTAATGTGCCAAGTGTTATAGAGTTGGATGACACATGGGGGTTAATTGTGGATCCTTTTTGCCGCCCCTACAAGGGGTAAGTGGGATGAGTTTTTATTAAAACTTGTCCCACAATTTGCAAATGCGGGTATTTTCAAAGTTCGATATTTAAAAAGGTACGATTTGTAGTCGTTTTTCGTAAAACGTAAAAATAGTACGAGACACGAAAAATAAAAACGAATGTAATAAAAATATTTCTACGACATTTTGAAAATATAAACGTCGATGCTTAACGTAGGATTCTCTGGTTCTTCGTTGACGTTACTCAATTTGCAAACGTAAACCCTAATTTCTTCCGGTTACTCATGAGTTCATAACTTAACATAAAAATGAAAATTATAATTAATACTCGCGAATAAAATAACGATCTGAAATTGACGGATTGTCACATGTAACACTCCACCTTAGATTTATCATATCCAGCAATATCATTACCATTAATGAAAATCTTATTGCATGTCTTCTGATATTACTTCTTTGCTCTCACACTTAGCAAAGAGAGTTTCCACTTCAGATCCATTGCTTCCAAATCATCTTCATGAATTTGCTCTAAGTCCTGATGTAGGACATTAGAACCATTCGGATTTTCAACTATGAAAGCATAAATAGTGTTATCACTGACATTTATAGTGTAAACTTGTGGACTAGCAGTATTAACACTAGGGCTAGCAGCACTTGTGAAGAAGCAGTGTTAGCATCATTGGTACTGCTAGAGCTTGGTGCAGTCATGAAGGCCAAGTTTTGACCAACACTGGATGTACCAACAGTTTTCTTTATCTTTTGTTCAACAATTTTGAAATTGTTATACAAATCATCTATACTCATAATCTTAATCTCAGGCTTATTCATCCAAACAACTACATGAGTATTCCACTCAGGTGGTAAGCTGCTTAAAAATTTAAAGTTTAAATCTTCTTGGGCAATGATCACACCCAAGATAGCAAGCCTACTGACTATCTTCTGAAGCCTATTGAAAATAGAGTCAAGAGACTCTGCACTTGTTGCACTGAAATTCTCATATTGTTGCTTCAAGAGAGTTTTCTGAGTTTTCTTGGTAGCTGCATTACCTCCAAATCTTGTTTCAATGGCAGCAAACATAGATTTAGCATCTGGATACTGACTAAATGTTAGCTGATGTTCATTTGGAAGTGCCATGAGTAACAAACCTCTAGCTTTAACATCATTCTTTTTCTTTGTCTTTTCTTCTGCAGTTACACGTGTAGACATCTTTAAAGGTTTTATCCTATTCTCCTCAGTTGTTTGAGATATTGGGACCCATGAATCACCATTTTCTATCACTTCCAGAGTGCATAGTCTTGGATCTGGAAGTACTGCTTAATCCTTATAGCCCACATCTCATACTCCCCCAATTTGAGTATGGGAATCTTTGCAATAGGACTACTATTTGTAGATTCAAGCTCCATATCTTCTAGATCAAAGTTTCTCAAAGCAAGGCTCTAATACCACTTGTTGATCCCAAACCTAGATTGATTCCTTACCTTGTAAAGAGTATGTTACCTTGGATAAATCCAAAATAACACTGATAGAAACTTTGTGTGTATATCAAAGAGTGTGCAGAATCTACTCTTTAATACTCTAGAAGATATATCAATGAAACAGTAAATATGAATGAACAAAAACGCTTTAATATTATTAATGATAATAATACGAGTACTCTATCTTAGCACTAGGGTTTACAACCTTGAAGCTTACAAGTCTCTTAATCTCTGGATCTGTGTATCTGTGTTTAAGGATATGAGAGATTTCTGTCTATGATGATGTTATCCAACTAATGCCCTAGAGCCTCCTTTTATAGACTAAGGAGTCCTAGTCGCTTACAATCAAATTGTCATTCTAAGATGATCATAATCTTTTCTATACATAAACTTAATCTTCTAAATAAATACATTATGCATATCTTGTACATAAATATCTTAACACTTATATTGACACGCATTCTTGTTCTCCAAACAATCTTTATCTCTTTAATTTGTCTTTATCCTCTTGACAGTAGATAGTCTTCAAGCAATTGTAATCTTTCCACCAGCAGCACTAATAAACATAAGCAGTAGTAATATTAGTACTAGCAGTACTAATATACACTAACAGTAGTAACTTGTACTAGCAGTCTTAACTTTTTACTACTAACAGCACTAACTACTTAGCTTATATTTTAGTCTTCAACATTGAGTAGTCTTAACTTCAACTAACAGCAATAACTTTATGCTATCAGTACTAAATTATACTAACAGTAGTAACTAGCAGTGGTAACATTATACTAGCAGTACTAACCACTTAACATAATTTCCATTATGTACCTGAGTAGCAGTAACTTCTAAGAATCCATGAAGTCTTTTAAGACCCAACACTTCATCATCATCTAAATAGACAATTTCTTCCAAATTAGACTTGTTTGGATCATCATCACATCCATAGACTATATTCTCATCAGTAGTATTATTTTCTATGTCAGCAGTATTAATAGTTGGACTAACAATATTATTGTTGTTAGTGTTGTTGACATTTGCATCCTACTCTTGATTAACTCTTGGCTCCTCTGTATTTGGCATCTCACTATCTTCATTCTCTGGATCTTTAGCATCCTTCTTTTCCTCCTCCCATGATGGTTTGAATCCTGCATCAAGAAAATCCTTTGAACTAGAAGAGAATGATGGATCTTGAGTCAAAAATGGTAGCAATATGTAATCTTTGCCAGGTATTGTCTCCATTCTAGCTTTTCCTGCATCATTACATGCTTTTGTACCTGCACTACCATTAGATTGATTCGCTGCAATAACTGTCTCATAATTCATAGATTTTGTTAGAGCATCTATATCAAAAAGCCAATTAGGTCTATTTCCTACAATATTAGGTGTATCCTTACTAAACTTGACATGCAGGTTCTCCTCAACTATCCTAGTTCTACTGTTGAATACTCTAAATGCTTTACTATTGGTAGAGTATCCTATAAAGAACCCTTCATCAGCCTTTCCATCAAAGTTACCTTGGTGATCTATGGTATTAAGGATTATGACAGGACACCCAAATGGTCTCATGAAGCTTAAGGCAGGTTTTCTACCTAGAACTAGTTCATAAGGGGTCTTGTTGTGAGGCTTAATTACTAATACCCTATTTTATACATAACAAGCAGTATTAACTGCTTCAGCCTAAATGGTAGTAGGTAACTTTGAATCAGCTAGCATAGTCCTAGCAGCCTCTATTAGTGTTCTATTTTTCCTTTCTGCTACTCCATTTTGTTATGGAGTCCTAGCAAGACTAAGTTCCCTCTTAATACCCTTTATTTCACAGAACTGCTTCATGATCTTATTCTTGAATTCAGTCCTATTGTCACATCTAATTACTTTCACCTTAAGGTCTATTAAATTTTCTATGCCAGTTATGAATGTTTTAAGGATTTCACTAGTTTCATCCTTAGTGGCCAAAAAGATAACCCAACTAAACCTACTATAGTCATCTGTGACAACTAGGAAGTACATCTTTTTCATTAGACTCTTTACAAATGTTGGCCCAAACAAATCCATATGCAACATTTGTAATGGTTAGCTGATTGAGCTTACAGTTTTGGTCTTACAATAGGCTTTATGTTGCTTTCCATTATGACAAGCAACACATGTATGATTATTTTTAAAAATCTTTAAAGGTAAACCTCTTATAAGGTTTCCCCTCACTAGTTTGTTCATAGTTTTGAAATTTATATGTCCAAGCCTCCTATGCCATAGATTAGATTCATCTAATGTGGCCTTTGCAAAGAGACAAGTTAGACCTCCTAAAGGAACAATATTCTTTAAATCAACACTGTACATGTTATCTTTTCTAGGAACTCTAAGCAAGACATGATTTTCATCAAGTAGCTTAAAGTCAGGAGACAAAACAACACATTCAGTGTCTGTAAAAAGAACACTGTTTTTCTTGTCACACATTTGTGAGACACTAAAAAGGTTAAACTTAAGCTCCTTAACAAAGTACACATCTTCAAAATCTAATTTACCTGTACTAATTTTACCTTTACTAGTGATTTTACCTCCTTTGGGATCTCCTCCAAAGGCACCAAATCTACCATCAATTTCTTTTTAATCTGAGAGGTAGGACTTGTTTCCAGTCATGTGTCTAGAGCATCCACTATCAATGACTCCTTTTTCCTGCAATTTTAGCTGTAGATTGCCCTGCACAAAAAGTAAGAGAATCAGGCTCTCTTGGGGACCCAAGCCATTACAGACTTGGATCTGCAGGCACACTAGTTATTGACTCACTAAAAACGTATTCTTCCTCATCAGCAAGTACCAAGTTAGGTTTAGGGGGCACGAAGTTCCCAGTGTAGGGAGGTGGAACTGCATGATACCCTTCACCTGTTTTGTGCTTATCATTCACCTGACTATCAAACACTTGACAATCAACCACTTTACTATCATACCCCAAACCAGTCTTGAACTTATCACTTACTTAAATCTCTAACAGTTTGCTTAGATTTTTAGATGAATGTTTAAACTTTTCTAAGGTAAGTTTTAAATTATCTCTTTACTTTTCAGCTTTTTCAAATTTCTTTCTAAGCTCTATTAGTGCATTATCTCTCAACTTAATATCAAGTTTTAAAATCTTTATGTCCATTTCAAAAACAACCTCATTCTTTTTTTACACATCTAGTCAAGCCTCTATAGTTTCTAGACTTGCTTTATAAGCTCCTACATTTAATTGAGACTTATTAAAATCTTTTGTCAGATTATCATAATGTTCTTTAAGAGTTTCATAAGATATTAAAATGCTTTAGAACAAGTAGATACCTTAGAATATGAGCTTGAAGAACTTGAAGAACCTAAAGATGTATATGCCATAAGTGCAAAGTTTGTAGGTCCTTCTTCAGCCTGGTCACTCCAGTCATACCCAAGTCCATCTTGAGCCACCAAAGCTTTTGTCTCTGTTGTTTCCACTGTCACATTCCTCCTTACATATTCTCTGTTCCTATTCTCCCTTAGAGCCCTGCACTCCCTTGCAAAATGACCCTTTTTATGAAAGTTATAGCATTACACCTTTAATTTGTTAAACCATATGGTCTCAGAACCATTGGCACTAATCTTCCTTCCAGTCTTATTTAGGAATCTTCTGGCTCTCATGGTCAGCATAGCCATCTGCCACTTCAGATCCATCTCTTCTAAGTCATCAGCATCAATCTGTTGTAAGTCCTCATCATTTAATTGTGGACTGTTGGATTGGTTTGCAAAGAAAGAATAGATTACAACATCACTTATACTATCAGTATTGGTAGAGTTAGAACCATAAGCTTGATTGGAACTGCTAGAGTTATTGGAAGACACAAAAGCCATATTTTGTTAATTTTGGTTTGAGCTTGATGACCCTTTAACTTTAGTTTCATAAATCTTTAGATTATTGTAAAGGTCATCTATACTCAAGGTGTCTAAATCAGGTTTGTTCCTCCAGATCAAAGTATGAGTCTTCTATTCTGATGGGAGACTTCTTAGAAACTTCATATTCATATCTTCTTGAGAAATAGTTTCACCCAAAATCTCTAGCTGACTGATAAGCCTTTGAAGCCTATCATAAGTTTGATCAAGTCCTTCTGAGATTGATCCATTGAATTTCTCATACTATTGCTTTAGAAGTGTCTTTTGAGTTTTTTTTTACTCCTTATTACCTCCAAACCTTTTCTTTATAGCTTCCATCAGAGTCTTGGCACATTTATAGGTATTAAACTTTATTTGATGTTCATTTGGAAGAGCCATCAACAATGTACCTCTTGCCTTTAACTCATTCTTCCTTGCTAACTTCTCCTCTGCAGTTGTAGGAGGATATGTTTGCTCAACGCCATCAACAGTTCTCTTTGGTGGAGGTGAGTCTCCATTTACTATTACTTCTTAAAGAGCATAATCTGTCATTAGGAAGTACTGTTCTATCCTTATTTTCTAAAGCTCAAATTCACATGGATTAAGCACTGTAAGTTTTACAACAGCAACTATTGGTAAAGATACTACCTCCATGTTTTCACAAACAAATAGATCTAGTAAGTGTAGATTGTTTCTTCTTATTCAAAGTTTCTCAACAAGCTCTGATACCACTTGTTGATCCCACTTGAATTGATCTTGCTTAGCTTGTAAAAGGATTAGTTGTATTGAATAAATCCAAGACAACTATAGTAGAAACCTTGATTATGAATATCAAAGACTATGCGGAATCTAGTCAATGATACTAAGAAGAATTCTTTGTAAAACAGTAACACAAAATCAATAACGAAAAGATTACCAAACTTTCAGCCTTAATATAAAATGAACACTCTTAATAGTGTTAGGGTTTACAAAACCTTAAAGCTATAAACGACTGTATAAGATATATCAAACTACATACCCTAGGACCTCCTTTTATATACCAAGAAGTCCTACATGGCTTACAATATATTCCTAAATTATCATGATCTTCTAAACAAATAATTTATACATATCTTTTACCAAAAATTCTCCTACTATTATCCCATCATAATCTATGATAGCACTCTTATCGCTTATCCTTCTGACAGTATCAACACTTCAAGCAATTGTAAACATACAGCAGTTGTAAACATTCATAACCAGCAACATAACATTTGTATAAGCAGGCACTATACAGTGACAACAAGCAGTAGTAACTACTTAGAATATTTTCTTTATTCTTCACTGGCAGTACTAAGTTACACTAGCAGTACTAACATATACTAGCAGTAGCTTAATTACACTAACAGTATTACATTTTATTACTAAGCAGTATTAACATTAGATAGTATATCTTACTAAGACACTGAGCAGTCCTTAAACTTTCATTAGCAGTAGTAATATACAGTAGCAGTATAAACTACCCATTAACTACACATACTTAGCAAATTTTTTCATAAGATTACAACAGCACTAAGTTATGCTTGACAGCACTACCACTAACCTAAGCAAGTATTACCTCCAAGCATCTTTTAATCCCAACAATTATTACTCGTATTCAAGCGTCATTAAAATTTCTAATGTTAGATATAAAATAGTGCTGCTAAGTACTACTTTAATTACTGCAAATTTAATGCCTGTTTAGTTAATACTTAATACTGATGGTAAAATTAACTTTGTGAAAATTGTGAGAAAAAGACTTTAGAGAGTTTGGTGAGAAAAAATCAAAAGAGAGATATGTAAAAGACAAAGAGTGATCTTGTGAGTCAAAAGAATATGAGAGAATTTATGAGTTGAAAAACAGAAAAGAATGTTAAACACAGAAAGTGGGATTTGTGAGTAAAGACTTGAGAGAAGTTGTGAGTTGAAAAACAGAAGAGAGTTGAATAAATAAAAAACCAAGAGGTTTGACTTGAATTAGGATTTAATGCTGGTAACTCAAAATTAATGCTGCTAGGCATAACTTTTACTACTAGCTACTGAGGCGTTGAAAGATAATGAAGCAGCAAACATCACTATAGCTTAGTTGAAAGTTAATGCTGCTGTACAAGGACATAAACTTACTACTATGCTGTTGAAAGTTAAAGCTGCTAGGTCATGAACTTCAACAACTACTAAACGTTAATGATGTATGAAGGGTATTTTCATAAATAACTATCGATTAAGGGGGTTTCAAATCACTCATTTAATCAATTTTCATTTAATCCTATACTCTCTAATCAAAACTCTAACTCAAATTATCATTCATACATCATTACAACCCAACATAATGACGACCCTAACAGTTAGCTGATACTCACAATTTGGGCCGCGATTTTTTCTAAACCTGCTGAAAGTGAAGGGTTTGAACAAATTGTTGATTTCTGGAATACAAACCGTATCAAATATGCACTAACGATCAATCCCACTATCTATACTTCGTGCATTGAACAATTCTGGGCTACTGTCAAGGTAAAAACTGTCAACAGGTGGACGTACATTACATAGCCCAAAGTGGATGGTAAGAAGATAAGACATTACTGAAGCAGCTCGTTTCGATGTGACCTTCCACTGAATGCTGAGGAACGTACGGATTGCCTATCCCAAATGCTACTATTTTATGAAGAACTTACAAGGATGGGTATGAAAAACTTTCATAACTTACATTCTAAAAGGCATGTCATTTCCCTCACTTAATGGAAATTCCTATTCCATACTCATTTGTAATGCTAAAGTGCTAAGACTACTGCATGGAATGAATTTAGTAGCACTATGGCTTCATCTGCATTACTGTTTACTAACAAATAAGAAGTTCAACTTTTAAAAAATATATTTTTGAAAGTAATTGTGACAGAACTGGAGAATGTGTCTGGTAAATTCTTGATGTTATCAAAGATATTTTGACAAGTGTTTTTTGGAGAAACAACTAGAAGGAATGTCAAATCATAAAAGGATTTATGTTATACCCTCTCACACTAAGAAGATTTTTGAAAACATAAGAAGGGTAGGGAAAGACTTTTCTGGAAGAGAAACACCCTTATTTCTAACAATGATGGTATAAGCTCAAGAAGAAATGGGTGAAGGTTCAGCAAATCCTACTGATCCCTATCATACACCCATCATTATTCAACCATCAACATCTCAACCATCAAAAGAACAAAAGCCTAGGAAGCCAAAAGAAAGGAACTGAGGTTCCTCAACCTAGTGGACTACAACAATGTATGGCAGAATAAGGCTAGTCTCTTGAGAGATGATAGACAGTTTGGAAAAGGGTTTCCACTACTACAAAAAGCTAAGATTGCAGTAGCAGATAGGGGAACATCAATAAGACCAATCCAAGCAACACTTAATGATCCAATTCCATTAGGAACTAAGTTTCATGTATGGTCCCCGACACCCAAGAAACTCAAGGGGGAGATACTATGGCTTAAAACTTGGGTTTTAGAGATGTATCAAAAACTTCTAAAGAGTCACTGCTCGCAGGATTAACATGGACCTCAAAGTGATAAGGAAAGTCAGAAACTAAAGGCATTGTGATGGAATATTACCCCCCTATCCACCCCCGCACCAATCCAACTGCGACCATAAAGACCAAGCTCCAGCACCGGTATACCACGAATACAACTGCTAGACAATGAGAAATAGAATCCATGTGTGGTCCCCAACTCACAATCTTAAAGAATACTACCATGTAGGATTATCTAGAAGAGTTGACTCCATACAGCAGAAGAAGGATTATGGATGAGGATTATGCAACCAAACCAGGGAAGGAATAGCAGACATTGTTGCAGAAGCATGAAATAAAACTTATTAGTTACTCATTTTGCTGCAGATAAAGATTATTTATGTGAGTACAAGACCTTATAAGGTGATCAGAGGTGTATGTTGAAACTGAAGAAGCTTCAAAGATGTTTAACTTAATGTTTATGACGTAAACATAAGCCAAGCACCTTGCAGCTTTGAAATGTACAAAACCCAAGTCTAACAATGGTTATGTTACAAGAACCAGAGCATGGTATAATCTTGCAACAACAGTGCTGCTAACACCACTTTTACAGCTGCTAGTACAGGAGACCCAAGGCTAAAGGCTTCTAATTCAAGAAGATGACAAGCAACTACACCGAACTGTTTCTTCACAATAACCACACATGTTAAGACATCATGACAAAGGTTAAAAGGCAAAATGTTTAGAACTTAAGAAGCCTATGAAGAAGAAAAGAACTAATCAGGCTTGATAGAAGAAATTTCTTTTAAAAGTTACAAGCTGAATATTTGATGAGGAATGCAAGACATTGCAAGAGAGAAAGCTAAAAAAGAAAAAGAAGCTAATATTCTTTCATACGATAATGTGCAAGCAATGATAGATGTTGATTATCAAATGGCTCAACAGATGCAAGCAGAAGAACAAGAGAAGTTGAGTTTAAAGAAGTACATAGTTTGAACAACACTGAAAGAGAGCAAGAAAAAGAAAACACTTTGCAGTACTGAGAGCTCAAGAAAAGAAGAAACAAACACCAACTAAAGCTCAAAAGAAAAGTACAATGTTCTACTATCTGAAAACCTTGCGGTATACAACACAATCCGATAAAGAACAAAAGCTTTTTTTATGATATTCCAGCTAAGTTTATTTACAAATGCTAAGAAAAGGTTAAACACATATATAGATATTGAAACCAGAAATTGGTGGAAGTATAAAGAAGAGCTGAATGGCAAGATTAGCACCCGAGAGCAGTTTCAAAGAGAGCAGACACTATGGGAACTAAAACATGGTAATTAGTTTCTGGATTGTTTAAGCACGAGGCTGTTTAGACCCACTCATCTAGGATGAATACCAATGAATAATAACATGCAAGCGGAATAAGAACAAATCAATGTTAACTTAACAAAAGGTTTTACATCAATAAACTTGTTGATACAATGACTCCAACAAGCCCCAATTCTACAACGCTACAACTATAGAACGGTTATCTAATCTAACAGGATTAATGAAACATTGATCTTGGGGCTAAAACACAAAACCTAGGCGTCTCCTTAGAGAACTTGATGCCTAGACACACATACTTTTCTGGTGTTTTACATCTTGACACATAAAAAATAACACGACCTATATCTTTTTATATAATAGAGATAATAGGTTTACAAAGGATAAGTATTAGAAATAAACAAATCTTCCTAACTTTTATAAATATCATCTATGAAATCTTCTGTAATCTTCCATCCATTCGAAGAATCCTCCTTTGTCTTTTTAAGTAGTCTTTCATCTTTCATATGTTTTGTCTTACAACTCCAATAAATTCCCAACAGAATCCTTCCCTATTGATAATGACAAAACCAAATAAGCACAAACTTCTTCCACTGAAGCTAATATATATGAAAGAATAAGGATCAATGCAATTCCACCAAGGATCTATAAGTTGCACATCTTCTTTGGTAAATCTTCTTCCCCTTTTTGTCATAAATAAATGGGGTACTAAAGTAAGCAACTTTGATTTTGACAACCACAACAAACCACTAATTACACTTCTAATCCAAGCCTTTCCAACAACTCAAATTACCCTTCTATGACGCGCCTTTAAGATAAATGAACTTGAGTAGTAGAAACTTAAACTATTAGTATAAATAATACTAGCAAGATAAAAACCTCACCTCGATGGGATGCAAGTAAATGGTTAAACATTTTAAAAAAACTTTGCCCCTGAAACCCATATGTTAAACATATCTTTGAATCTCAATTCTGTAGGCTTCTATGTATGATTACTACTGTGAAGAAAACCTAAGTTAAACCAACTTGTGATGCTGAGAGTCTAGAACACCCAAACTGTGTCATATATCTTGTACTATCCACGTTCCTCCAAACTAATATAAATAAATCTGTAAATTATAAGTAGATCGCAACCTCTTGACGAAAACCTCATCTTCTATGAGATACAAAACCAAAGTGATAAGCAAATTGTGAGCATTGAGCACCATAAGTTTGTAAATCACACACTTTTGCTAGATTCGTCAAGTCTTCGTCACAACATTGAAAGAACGAACAAGTTATCTCTAAACGTTGTTGCTCCGTTTAAGATATGATAAAACACAAACATGTGAAACTCCCATCAAACTAAATAAGGCGATAATAATCACTTCGAACCAATGTATACCACTAAATAAATAGTCTTTAAACCTTGAGTTTCTGTGTTGTCCAATCTCTTACATCTGGCAGTATTAACTTCCATTGCCAGCATATACTTAATACTGTCTGGCAATGGAAGTTAATACTGCCAGGTGTAAGAGATAGCGGACAACACAGAAACTCAAGGTTTAAAGGCTCATATTTATTGGTATAATTGGTTAGAAGATGATTAATTATCGCTTATTTAGAGTTGAAGTGGAGTTTCACATGTTTATGTTTTATCATATCTTAAACGGAGCAACAACGTTTAGAGATAACTTGTTTGTTCTTTCAATGTTATGACGAAGACTTGACGAATCTAGCAAAAGTGTGGAATTTACAACTTAAGGTGCTCAATACTCACATAAGCTATCAACTATGGGTTATGTATCATAGAAGAGAGGATTTTTGTCAAGAGGTAGCGATCTACTTAACTTACAGATTTATTTATAAGTTTGGAGGCACGTGGATAGTACAAGATATAAGACACAAGTTTGGGTTGTTCTACTTCAGCATCAAGTTTGTTATACTTAGTTTTCTTCATCAGTAATCATTACATAGAGCCTACAGAATTGAAGATTCAAGAAATGTTTAACATATGGGTTCAGGGGAATCTTATTGTTAAAATGTTTAAACCAATTACATGCATTCATCGAGTGAAGGTTTTTACTCCTGCTAGTCATTATTACATACTAGTTTAAGTTTCACTACTCCAAGTTCATTCATCTTAAGGCGCGTTCATAGAGGGTACTTTGAGTTGTTGGAAGGCAGGAATTAAAGTTTGTAATATGGTTAGTGGTTGTCAAAATCAAAGGTGCAGACTTAGTCCCCTATTTAATTATGACAAAAAGGGAAGAAGATTTACAAAGAATATGTGCAACTTACAGATCATTGGTGAAATTGCATAGATCCTTATTCTTTCATATATATATTAGCTTCAGGGGAAGTTTGTGCTTATCATGGTTTTGTCATTATCAACTAGGGAAAGATTGTTGGGAATTCTATGTTGGTTGATAGAGACAAAACTATGAAAGATGAAGGACTAAAAGACAAAGTGAGGAATTCTCGAAGATGGAAGATTACATAAGATTTCATAGAAGATAATTAAAAAAGTTAGTAAGATTTGTTTAATTTCCTAATACTTAACCTTTTTAAACCTATTACTCTATTATATAAAAAATATATTCGTGTTATTTTTTATGTGTCAAGATGTAAAACACCAGAAAAGTATGTGTGTTCTAGGCATCAAGTTCTCTAAGGAGACGCCTAGGTTTTGTGTTTTAGCCCCAAGATCAATGTTTCATTAATCCTGTTAGATTAGATAACCGTTCTATAGTTGGCGTAGTAGAATTGGGGCTATGTATTAGTCATTGTATCAACAAAATAATTGATGAAAAACCTGTTAAGATAATCATAGAATGTTTCTTATTCTGCTGCATGTTATTATCATTGTTATTCATCCTATATGAGGTCTAAACAGCCTTGAGCTATAAATGATCCAAGAACTATCACATGTTTTAGTTCCATAGTGTCTGCTCTCTTTGAACTGCTCTCGTGTGCAATCTCTGCTTCAGCTCTTACTTTACTACCTTCCACCAATTCTGTTTCCATATCTATAAATGTGTTTACCCTTTTCATAGCTTTGTCAAATAACTTCTGAATATCATCAAAGCTTTTGTTCTTTAACTGATTATGCTTGTATACAGCCATGTTTTTCAGATAAGTAGACATTGTATTTTTCTTTTGAGCTTTAGTTGGTGGTTTGTTCCTCTTTTCTTGAGCTCTCATTACTGCAAAGTATTTCTTTTTTGCTTCTAAGAGTTGTACAAACAACTTGGACTTCTCTTTAATACTCAACTTCTCTTGTTCTTCTGCTTGCATCTGTTGAGCCATTTGATAATCAACATCTATCATTGCTTGCACATTATCGTATGAAAGAATATTAGCTTCTTTTTCTTTTTTAGCTTTCTCTCTTGCAAGTCTTACTTCCTCATCAAATTTAGCTTGTAACTTTGAAGCAATTTCTTCATCAAGCCTGATTAGTTCTTTCATCTTCATAGGTTTCTTAGGTTCTAACATTTTGCCTTTACCCTTGTCCTGAACCTTAACCTGTGATGGTTGTTGAGAAGAAACTGTTGGTGTAGTTGCTCGCTCCTCTTTATGAATAACAAGCCCTTTAGCCTTTGGTCTTGTGCTAGCAGCTGTAACTGTTGTAGCAGCAGTTGTTGTTGCAATTATACCCTGCTCTGGTTCTTGTAACATAACCTTGTTAGCCTTGGGTTTTACACATTTCAAAGCTGCAAGTGCTTGAGCTAAAGTAACTTCATCAACACTTAAGTTAACATCTTTTGAAGCAACTTCAGTTTCAACAACCACCTCATCACCAACTAAGTCATGTACTCCAAACATATCTGTATCAGCATCAAAATGAGTACTAACTAAGTTAATTCATGCATCAGCATCAATATCAGCTATCCTTCCCTGTTTGGATGCATCCTCCTCACCCAAACCTTCTTCATCAGAGGATTTCACTCTTCTAGATAAACCAACCTTGTATAATCTTTTAAGATTGTAAGTTCTTGACCCTCCTTTCTTCTCTAACTTCTTGACTCTCAGTTTTAAACTTGTAATCTCCCTGACTTGAGCAGGTCCTATATGTCTCTAAGTCAAGGACTCTTTGTTGCAATTTGGTAGAAAATTCCATCAATTCCTTTAGTTTCAGACTATCCTTATCACTTTGAGGTGTGTTAACTCCTGCGAGCAGTGAATCATTAGAAGTTTTAGATACATTCTTAAACCCAGTTTAAGCAATAGTATCTCCCATGGTTTCTTGGTGTCTGGACCAAACTACCTTAAAAACTAGTTCCTAAGGAACTTGGTTCATTAAGTGTTGCTTGAGAATTGGGTTCTTATTGATGTTTCCCCTATCCTGCTATGCATCTAAGCTAGTAGTAGTAGTGGCAACCCTTTCCAAACTGTCATCCATCTCCTCATAGACAGCCTTATCTGCAACATTGTATGTAGGAAATAAAAAAACCCCACTAGGTTTGAGTACCTCATATCCTTTTCTCTTTGGCTTTCTGGCTTTTTTTCTTTTGATGTTGAGATGTTGATGGTTGAATAATGATGGGTGTATAATAGGGATCAGTAGGATTATGCTAGATCCTTTCAGCCCATTTCTTCTTGAGCTATTACCAACATTGTTAGAAATAAGGGTGTATTCTCTTCCAGAAAAGTCTTTTCCCTACCATTCTTATGTTTACAAAAATCTTCTAGTTTGAGAGGGTGTAACCAAATCCTTTTATGAATAGACATTCCTCTAGTTGTTTCACCAAAAACACTTGTACAAATCTTGATACATCAAGAATTCACCATACACATTCTACCCCCCAAGTTCTTCACCAACCTTTCAAAATATATTTTGAAAAAAGTTGAACTTCTGATTTGTAGCTAAACAGATAATTGCAGAAGCCATAGTGCTACTAAATCATTCCATGCATAGTCCTTAACACTTAGGATTAACAAAATGGTATGAATAGGACTTTCCATTAAGAGAAAAGAATGCTACATAGAATGTAAGCTTACTATGAAATCTTTTTACATACCCCATCCATAGTAAGTCTTCAAAAATAGTAGCATTTGGAAAGCAATCCGTACCTTCCTCATCATTCAGTTGAAGGTCACGTCTAACAGCTGCTTCAGTAATGATTATCTTCTTCCCATCCACTAGGGCTTGTAACTGTACTTCCCCGTTGACAGTTTTCACCTTGATAGTAGCCCAGAATTGTTCAATGCATGAAGTATAGATAGTGGGATTGATCGTTAGTGCATATTTGATACGGTTTATATTTAGAAAATCAACAATTTGTTCAAACCCTTCACTTTCAGCAGGTTTAGACAAAAACGCGACCAAATTGTGAGTATCAGCAAACTGTAGGGTCGTCATTATGTTAGGTTTTGATGATGAATGATGAAATTGAGTTAGAGTTTATGATTAGAGAGTATATTATTAAATGAAATTGATTAAATGAGTGATTGAAACCCTTAATCGAAGTATTTATGAAAATACCCTCAACAACATTAACGTTTAGTAGTTGTTGTAAGTTATGCCTAGCAGCATTAACTTTCAACAGCAGTAGTAAGTTTATGACTAGCAGCATTAACTTTCAACAGCAATAGTAAGTTATGCCTAGCATCATTAACTTTCAACAGCAGTAGTAAGTTATGCCTAGCAGCATTAATTTTGAGTTACCAGCATTAACTCCAATTCAAGTCCAAACACTCTCTGTTTTTAATATATTCAACTCTCTTTCTGTTTTTCAACTCACAACTTCTCTCAATTCTTTTACTCACCAAATCACTCTTTCTGTTTTTACACATCTCTCTTTTTGTTTTCAACTCACAAATTCTCTCAATTCTTTTACTCACCAAATCACTCTTTTTGTTTTTACATATCTCTCTTTCTGATTTTATTCTCACCAACTCTCTCAATTCCTTTTCTCACAATTTTCACAATGTTAATTATACCATCAGTATTAAGTATAACTAATAGCATTAACTTAGCAGTATTAAGTATAACTAGCAGCACTAATTATACTTAACAATAAAACATAAATGACATGAATAACAGACTAATATGTTGGATTAAAAGACTGCTTGAGGTAATACTGCAAGGTTAGTGTATACTGCGTCAAGCTACCTTAACTGTTAGTAATCTTAGTGAAAAATATGCTAAGTAGTTAGTATTGTTAGTTACTACTGCTAATGTATATTAATACTGCTTATGCAAGTTAAGACTGCTCAAAGACAGAAGAAATCCTACTAACTAGTTAATACTGCTAGTATAAAAGTTACTAATGTTAGTGTAACTTAGTACTGCTAGTATATGTTAGTACTGCTAGTGTAACTTAGTACTGCCAGTGAAGAATAAAGAAAATATTCTAAGTAGTTTACATCATGAACACAGTTAGTGCAGCATATTCAAACGTTAATGTTGCTGTTATGAAAGTACAACTGCGAAAGTTTACAACGCTTAAGAGTTGTTACTGTCAAAGGATAAAGATAAAGATTGCTAATCAAGAATTACTATGGGATAATATCAGAATTTTGTGTAAAAGATATGTATAAGTTATTTGTTTAGAAGATCATGATAATTTAGGAATATATTGTAAGCCATGTAGGACTCAGTGTATAAAATGAGGTCCTAGGGCATGTAGTTTGATATATCTTATATCTTTATACAGTCGTTTATAGCTTTAAGGTTTTGTAAACCCTAACACTATTAAGAGTGTTCGTTTTATATTGAGGCTAAAAGTTTGGTAATCTGTTTTGTTATTGATTTTGTGTTACTGTTTTATAAAGAATTCTTCTTAGTATCATTGACTAGATTCCGCATAGTCTTTGATATTCATAATCAAGGTTTCTACTATAGTTGTCTTGGATTTATTCAAAACAACTAATCCTTTTACAAGCTAAGCAAGATCTATTCAAGTGGGATCAACACTAATTCATACAAAACTCTACAAAAACATAAAGAGATAAAAGATTTTAAGGATTTAGCATTCCAATACTAGCAATCAAATATTGAAACCTACTTACATCAAAAGCTTTTGTAAGTAAATCTGCAACATTCTTGTCAGTATGGATTTTAACCATATGAATCAATTTCTTTTCATTGCAATCCCTAATAAAGTGATGTCTAATCTCTATATGCTTTGTTTTTTAATGAAAAACAGGATTTTTAATTATGCAAATAGTACTGTTATTATCAATAAAGATTTTGGTATGCAAGAAATTGTACCCATAATCAAGTAATTGATTCTGAATCCAAAGCACTTGTCTACAGCAACTTGAAGCAGCTACATATTCAGCCTCTGTTGTGGAATTAGCAACCACAGTCTGCTTCTTGCACTGCCATGAAATCAATCTACTTCTAAGAAATTGACAACCTCCTGTTGTGGACTTCCTATCCAAGCTTGCTCTAGCATAATCACTATCAGTGTATGCTACCAAATCAAAAGGTGAATCTTTTAGATACCAAAGGCCTAATTTTGGTTGACCTTTTTAGGTACTCTAATCTTCTCTCGCGCTCGCGCGCGCTCAAAGCATGAAAATGTAAAACCTTTAGATTGACTTGGTATCTTGCACAGGCACACACTGGAAACATAATATCAGGTCTTAAAGAAGTAAGGTACATCAATGAATCAATCATTGATTTATATAAATAAACATCTACTTCTTCACTATCTTCATCCTTGAGCAAAGGCTTTTGCGTTTCTATAGGTGTGCTTGCTGTCTTAACATCAGTAAAACCAAATTTCTTCAAAATTTCAGTCACATACTTGTCTTGACTGATAAAAACCCCATCCTCTTTTTGCTTTACTTGTAGTCCTAAGAAGAATGTGAGTTCACCCATAGAACTCATCTGAAACTTCTTATGCATCATCTTCTCAAACCCAGTGCATAATGACTTCTTTGTAGAGCCAAAAATGATATCAACTACATACACTTAAACTAACAGAATATCACCTTTGTCTCTTCTGATAAACAAAGTCTTGTCTATCTTTCCTCTCTAAAACCCATTGTCTAACAAATAAGTTGATAAGGTTTCACACCATGCCCTGGGAGCTTGATATAGTCAATAAAGTATCTTTTCTACTTTGTATACTCTGTTAGGGAAGTCTGGATCTTCAAATCCTAGTGGTTGACAAACATAGACTTCCTCTTCAATCTTACCATAAAGAAAAGCACTCTTGACATTCATCTGGTACACCACAAAGTCATTAAATTAGGCATAGGCTAAAAATAGCCTAATTTCTTTAATTCTTATAACAAGGGCAAAGACTTCATTATAGTCAATCCCTTCTTCTTGTGTGTAACCTTGAGCAACCAATCTTGCTTTATTTTTAATCACAATTCCTCTTTCATCCTTTTTATTTCTGAATACCCATTTAGTGCCTATGGGCCTTTTGCCATTTGGTAAATCCACCAAGGTCCAAACTTCTTGTAACTTGAATTATAGAAGCTCTTCCTGCATAGCCTCTATCTAGCTTGGATACTTTAATGCATGAATTACCTTTTTGGGTTCTTCTTGTGATAAAAAAGCAAGCAAACAAGCAGTTTTGAAAGTCTTTATGGTTTTTTCTTTAATGAACTGAACTAAACAAACCATGTTCTTCCAAATTCTTTGTCATTCTTCTTGTTTAAGGTGCTGAATTCAAGTCTCTAATAATTTGTTCAACTAGATGATCTTTGTGTA
>BQNB010124417.1:1394-19941 GCA_026074375.1 Tanacetum coccineum
GGGCCAAGATGTAAAAAGCCCAAAAAGAAAGCCCTCAAAGGCAAATCCTTATTAGTATAAATACTCCTAGTTTAGTCAAAATTAGGTTAGCTACTTCATTATCATTTATCATTTTTTAGAGTTGGTAGCCACTCTTTGTTTCTTTCAATCAAAAGTTCTTCATTGTTTAAATCTTTGTGCCATTGATTTTGTGATTCATACATGGAATGATCTAGGGATCCTACACAAAACTAGAATGTTTATCATCCTTAACAGAAGAAACAGAAGGAGTATTATTATAGAATGAAATGTCTTCTTGAGCAGCTGTTTTTAAATTGGATTCAGACTCAGCTACTCTTGGAGAGAAGACACTTGATTCAACAAACTTAGGTGAAGATGACTTGTCACTTGAATCACATGAGGCAAAGTCATTGGTCTTGGGTTCTGAGGACTTGTCACTGGAAGCACAAGAGACAAAGTCATTAGAATCAGTTTCAGATTGGTCATTTGAATTTTTGCCATAAGTCATTTGTGATTCATCAAAGTCAGAGTGGATGGAGGTAGGCATGAATGTCCCAGTAATAGGTGGGGGAACAGCATTCATTGCTCCCTCTTTTACAAACCTAACAGGGTTTGAGTTACCATCCACATCTTCAGGGGTTGTATCAAAAATACTTGGCATAGTTGGATAATATATTTCATCTTCCCCTATGTAATCTCCATACCCCAACCCAAGCTTTGTTTTAACAGTCATAGAGCTATCAACTAATTTGGCTAGGTTTTTAGACGATTCTTTCCATTTAGCGAATCTGGCCAAAGTATTGTCTAGCTTTGTCTGCAACTCCTGTTTTTCTAAGTTTACATTATTATTTATACTTTCAGAATATTTTAACAAGTTAGTTGTATTTTCTAAATCTCTTTTCAAAACCTTAACCTTTTCCTCATAAGCTAACTGATTACTTTGGTACCATGCCTTTTGTTGTTCTAGAGTTTTAAGGGTATTTTTATATGCCTGAACTTGAATATAATATTCCTTATATTGAACTTCTAAATCATCAAATTCCTTTTTAAGTTCAGCATATTTATCATGACAACCAAAAGGACAAGTTTGTACCTGAGAAGTGACACCCATGAGAGCAAATTCACCAGCAACCTCATCCTCATCATCACGTCCAGCAATCATGCCATATACTTGAGAAGCATTCTCATCAGCACTCTCCTCATGATCTGACCAGTTCACCATTGAATCAACAGATAGCAAGGCTTTGGGATCAGCTGGCTTATCTTGTTCCAATTCCTTAATCTTGAATGCAGAGTACCTTGCATTGGATTCCACCTGCTTGCCAGTACACTCCCTAGCAAAATGACCCAATTGAGAACACTTATAGCATCTGACCTTCTTCTTATCAAACCTAGCAGCATCCCTGTTGTTAAAATTCATCTTCCTTCCAGCCTTCTTTTCAAATCTGTTAACTCTAACAGATAACATTGCCATTTGCCATTTGATGTCCAATTCCTCCAAATCCAGTTTTCCAATCTGATCAAAATCTTCATAAATTATCTGCTGATCACTTTCAGCAACAAAGGAATGGAGAACATCTTCCATTACATTACCAGAGTTAAAATGTGAAACATTGGAACCTGGTGATGCAGATATGTATGAAGATGATTGTTTCGAAGTTTCAGCATATGACATCTTGTTATTACCACTAGTTGTGCTAACAAAGGCTGAGTGAGATGGAGCTGCACTGTGATTTGATTTATAGCTTGAGCCTCCTTTGATATCAATCTCAAGAGACTTAAGCTTGTTGTAAAGGTCATCAAAGTTCAGATAGTCTAGACCACCCTTTGCTTTAAGAGTGATAGCTACCTGTGACCAAGAGGAAGGCAAGGCTCTAAGGAATTTGATATTACAATCTTCATTGTCTGGTTTTGCTTGAAGCTGATTGAGTTGACTCAATATTTTCTGAAACCTGTCATATCCCTTATGCAGACCTTCATCTTCAGAGACCCTAAACTCTTGAAATTCCTGCTTCAGCATGGACTTCCTCATCTTCTTGGATTCTTCATTACCTCCAAATCTGGCTTTGACAGCCAACCAGATATCCCTTGCATCATCCAAGTGATGGAAGTCAGCCATGTGATCTTCAGGGAGAGACTGAAGCAATAAGGTCCTTGCTTTGGTCTCTCTCTGAACAGCAATCTGTTCTTCAGCAGAGACAGGAGGAAGAATGATGATGTTTCCCTTTGGATCTCTTCCAACATTCTTTTTGCTGTTCCCATTCAGAACAACATTCCACAAATGGTGATCACTGTTCATGATCCAGTACTCCATCTTCATGGCCCACGTCTCATATTCATCCTTCTTTAAGTAAGGAAATTTTGCATTGTTGTTTGAGACAGTGGTTGTAACAATTTGTTGGACATTTTGTGTTTGAGTTTTTTTCAGGATGGTTTTGTAATTCATCTACTGAGGATGAAGTCATTGTTAAGGCTTTTGAGATGGTTATCTGAAATTGTTTTGAAAAAGGTTCTTCTTTTACAAAGACTCTCACCAGGCTCTGATACCACTGTTGGTCCAGTCCTAGACAGATCTTTGACCCCTTTAGGGTTGGTAGAATACTTATGTAATCACAAGCAAACTACAGGAGAGACTCTAACAATAAACTAAAGTTTATGCGGAATATAAACAATAGAGTTAAAGAAGAATAACTAAATAACAATGATCCTCTATGGATCTATATTACTATTAAGAAAAGTGTTTTCAAGATGTGTACAACCATTGGCCGAATGCTTCTTATATACTAGAGAAACCCTAATTAATTCGCGTAGAGAATACGCGTAGAGAAGATATGCATTATCACTTCTTAATATATCTCATGCATATCCCTTATTCTCAACTAACTACTAAATATATGGGTTGACTATTACTACTGACAGCATGAACTATGCTACCAGCAGGAACCCAATTGTACTAACAGCAGGAACGATATAATAACTCTACCAGCAGGAACTACATACCTGCCAGCAGGAACTATAAATGTTCTACCAGAAGGAATACTAACTATTACAAAATTAATAATTCCTAACACTTACATCTTTAAGACCTGACATTATGTTTGTAGTGTGTGCATGTGCTAGATACAAGTCAATCCAAAAGTGTCACACCTTCGTGCTATGAAAAGGATTTTTAGGTACTCAAAAGGTCAACCAAAATTAGGCCTTTTGTATCCAAAATATTCCCCTGATTTGGTAGCATACACTGATAGTGATTATGCTAGAGCAAGCTTGGATAGGAAGTCTACAAAAGGAGGTTGTCAATTCCTAGGATGCAGATTGATTTCATGGAAATGCAAGAAATAGATTGTGGTTGCAAATTCCACAACAGAAGCTGAATATGTGGCTGCTTCAAGTTGTTGTGGACAAGTGCTTTGGATTCAAAATCAATTGCAGTATAACTTTATGCATACAAAGATCTATATTGATAATGAGAGTACCATATGCATAGTTAAGAACCTTGTTTTTCATTCAAAAATAAAGCACATTGAGATTAGACATCACTTTATCATAGATTCCAATGAAAAGAAGCTAATTCAAATGATCAAGATTCATACTGACAAGAATGTTACAAATTTGCTTACAAAAGCATTTGATGTAAGTAGATTTCAATATCTGATTGCTAGTACTGGCATGCTCAATCTCTGAAGTCTTGATTATGAAAAATGGTGAGTAAAAAGAATTGAGAGAAATCAAAAACAGAAAGAGAGTTTTTGTGACCCAATAGATTACATTGTTTAGAATGGAATTGGAGTTAATGTTGGTGCCTCAAAGTTAGTGGTGTTAGGCATAAACTTAATGCTGCTAGGCAAAAGTTAGTGTTGCTGGGTTAACTTATTGCAGCTAGGCGAAAGTTAGTGCTGCTAGGCTAACTTCATGTTGCTAGGTTACCGTTGGGTTAATGTTGTTGAGGGTATTCTACATAAATACAACAACTACTTCGATTGAGGGTTTCTATCACTCACATAATCGATTTCGCTCTTACTAATACTCTCAAAATCATAAAGCATAACTTAATTTCATCTTTCATTCTCGAAATGCAACATCTATGGCGGCTTTAAAATTTGCTGAAACTTATAACATGGTTGCGTTTTTAGAGAAACCCAATGAAAGTGTAGGGTTTGAGGAGATAGTAGATTTTTTGAATGCACACCAAATAAGGTATGCTTTGACTTTTAATTTTACTATATATGTTTCGTGTATTCAGTAGTTTTGGTCTACTGCTAAGGCCAAAATAATCAATGAAGAAACACAGATTCATGCCTTAGTACATGGCAAGAAAATAGTCATAACTGAATCAACTGTTAGGAGAGACCTTCAATTAGCAGATGAGGATGGTATTGATTGTCTTCTAAATACTACTATTTTTGAAAATCTTGCATTGATAGGGTATGAGAAAGTTTATAATAAACTTACTTTTTACAAATCTCTCTTCTCCCCTCAATGGAAATTTCTGATTCATACTGTCTTGCAATGTCTCAGTCCAAAGACAACTACTTGAAATGAGTTTAGTAGTGTTATGGCATCTGCTAAAATTTGCTTAGCTACAAACCAAACATTTAACTTTTCAAAATTGATTTTTGATAGTATGATGAAGAACTTGGATGGTTCAAACAAATTTTTAATGTATCCAAGCTTTATACAAGTGTTTTTGGACAAACAACTTGATAAGGTGCCATCTCATAATGCTATTTTTAATGCACCTTCTCACACTAAGAAAGTATTTGCTAATAAGAAAAGAATTGGTAAAGGTTTTTCAGGAAAAGTAACACCTTTGTTTGACACAATGCTAATACAACATCAAACAGATGTGGGTAAAGGTTCAGGACAACCCACTGATCCCCAACATACACCCATATCTGATCAACCATCTATTACAGAACAAATCATTGCTCAATCATCACATCACATCAACCTAAAAAGACCCAAAAACCTAAGAAGCCTAAGAGCAAGGTCACTCAGATACCTTAGTCTGGTGAGCCTAGTAAACCTGTAGCAAATAAGGTTGTCCTTAAGGAGAGGGGTGATAGTTTAGAAAGGACTGCCACTACTGCTTCTAGCTTAGAAGCAGAGCAGGTCAGTGGTAACATCACTAAGACCCAATCCAAGGCAACACCTACTGAACCAAGTTCCTTAGGAACTAGTTCAGGTGGTGGTCCCAGCTGCCAAGAAACCATGGGGGATATAATTGCTCAGACTAGGTCTGAGAATGTATCTAAACTTTCCAATGATCCACTGCTCGGAAGAGGTAACACACTTCGAAGTGGTGAGGATAGTAGGCAACTAAAGGAATTGATGGAATTTTGTACCAACTTGCAACAAAGAGTCCTTGACTTGGAGAAAACAAAAACTTCTCAAGCTTAGGAGATTACAAGTTTGAAATTAAGAGTCAAGAGGTTAGAGAAGAAAGGAGGGTCAAGAATTCACAAGTTCAATTTATTATTCAAGGTTGGTAGATCTGCAAGAGTAATTTCCTCTGATGAAGCTAGTTTGGGTGATCAGGAGGATGCATCCAAACAGGGGAGGAAAATTGATGACATTGATACAGATGAAGAGATTACATTGGTTCATGAGACTCAGGAGAGGTATAGTGATGATCTAATGTTTGATACAGGTCTTTTTGATGATAAAGGAGTATCTGCAGGACAGGATATGGATAAAAAGGAAGTTAGTACTACTGATACAGTTATTACTGCTGGTGAAGTAGTTACTCCTGCTAGTGTTGAGGTTAGCACTGCTAATGATTTGACTCTGGCTCAGACTTTAATGGAGATAAGAAGTGCAAGACCCAAAGCTAAAGGTATTGTTTTCAGAGAGCCTGGTGAATCTACAACAACAAAAATATCAACATTAATACCTTTAAAGATTCAAGACAAGGGTAAAGCTAAAATGATTAAACCTGAGAAGCCTTTGAAAAAGAAAGATCAGATTATGTTTGATGAATAGGTTGCTCTAAGACTTCAAGCTCAATTACAAGAAGAATTGGAAGAAGAAGAGAGGCTTGCAAGACAAAAAGAAGAAGAAGCCAACATAGCTTTAATTGAATCATGGGATAACATTCAGGTAAAGATGGATTCTGATTATCAACTGGCTAAACAACTGCACGCATAAGAGCAAGAGGAGTTAACTATTGAAGATAAGTCTACTTTGTTTAAACAACTCTTAGAAGCAAGAAGAAAACACTTTGCATCAATGAGAGCAAAAGAAAAGAGGAACAAACCACTAACTAAAGCTCAAAAGAGAAATACAATGTCTACTTATCTGAAAAACATGGCTGGATACAAGCACACTCAATTGAAGAACAAAAGCTTTGATATTCAGAAGTTATTTTACAAAGAAATGAAAAGGGTAAACACATTTGAAGACATGAATACAGAATTGGTAGAAGGTAGTGAAGTAAGAGCAGAAGGCAGTAAGACAAGAGCAGAATGAATTTATAAGAGAGCAGGAGAAGATCTTCAACAAGAGTCTACCAAGAAGCAAAAGGTGGATGATGATAAAGAGAAAGAAGAATTTAAACAATGCTTTGACATTGTATTAGAAGAAGAAGTTGCAATTGATGCTATACCTCTAGCTACCAAGCCTGCAAGTATTGTTGACTTTAAGATTCACAGAGTAGGAAAGCAAGGCTATTACCAAATAATAAGAGCTGATGGAAGTTCCAAGATGTACTTAGTGTTTAGTCAGTTGCTCAAAAGCTTTGACAGAGAAGATTTGGAAACTTTATGGAGGTTGGTTAAAGCTAAGCATGGGTATACAATGCCATAAGAGAGCTATGAGAGAGTGTTATGGGGTGATCTAAAAACTATGTTTGAACATCATGTAGAAGATGCAGTATAGAGGAATTTATAAGGAAACAAAGTGTTTCTTTGGAAGCTATATGATTCCTGTGGAATACATTTTGTGAGGTTTCAAAATATGCATATCTATATGTTGGTAGAGAAGAAATATCCCCTTACACCTGCTACAATCACAGATATGTTGAATAGGAAGCTGCAAGCTGATCATTAGAATGAAATGTGTTATCAACTTCTTAAGCTCATCACAAAACAGCTCAAGAATCAATGAAGTGTTTAGAAGCATCCTCCTGGTGATTAATGAAGCTTTCAATGAAGAAACTTAATGATTTTAGAGATAAATATCAAGTTTAGGGGAGGATTATTGGGATTAAAAGCTTCTTGATGCTTTTTGGAGTTAATACTGTTCTTGTTAAAGTTAATGCTGCTCAAAAGAATTAATATTGCTGGTAAAGTTCAAGGAAAATATTCTAAGTGGTTAATGCTGCTAGTGAGAAAGTTAATGCTGCTAGTTAAGGAGTTAGTACTGCTGAGTTAGTTAATACTGCTTATGGGATATGTATGAGTTATTTTTGTAAAAGATGTGTATAAGTTATTTGTTTAGAAGATTATGATTACTTAGGAATGTATTGTAAGCCGACTATGACTCCTTGGTATATAAAAGGAGGTCGTAGGGCATAGAGTTAGACACACATTCAATATACATTCCTTAATATCTCTAAGTCTAGAAATTGTTTTTGTTATAGCTTCAAGGTTTTGTAACCCTAATACTAGTTAGAGTATTCATATTAATATATTGAAGCTTTATTTGTTAATCTGTGTGTTCATTAGAATTACTATTCTATTGCATATTCTTCTTATTGGTCAAAGATTAGATTTCGCATAATCTTTGATATATTTTACAAAGTTTCTATCATAGTTGTGTAGGATTTATCTTGCATAACTAAACCTTACACAAGCTAAGGAATTCAAGATCCATTCAAGTAGGATCAACAGTCACTATCCCCGTAAGGAGTGAGAGAAGGGGATAGAGACTCGACTACAGGGTCAGGAGAAGGAGTGGGACTACCACTCAAGGGATTAATCGATTTCAGAACTTGTAACACTTCTGAAGGTTCATCCTCATCACTTTCATCAGAGTAAGAATAGTGAAAAGTGTTAGGATAACCTAGTCCTGGTGGATGTTAAATACTTTGAATTGTGTATCCAGTGTCATTTCCAAGGACCTCAACTTGTTTACTCGATGCGAAAGTAGTCTTAGAATAATGAGCACTCATATCAGTGGTAGTGTCATGATACACTTTGGTGTCCCACTGAAAATGATGTGGTGTCATATTCTCGATTAAATCATATGCTTCTTGAGGAGTCTTACGCATGATATTGCCACCGGCAGCCACCATAATTTTGTCTCGATCAATTATTGTGATTCCGTAATAAAAGGTTTAGATTTGATCGACAAGCAAAATTCTATGATCTAGACATTTTCGTAAACATGATTTTAATCTTTCCCAAGCTTGAAATATTGATTCAGAAGGCAATTGCCGAAAATTCAAAATGTCTTTCCTAAGCTGCAACGCTCTAGAATATGGGTAGTATTTTGAAAGAAACTTTGAGACCATCTCTTCCCAAGTATGAATACAATGAGTTTTAAGAGTATAAAACCAAGATTCAGCTTCGCGGGTTAAAGAGAATAGAAAAAGATTTAGATTGATGATGTCTTGAGAAATATCATTTTGCTTGGTGAATTGGGTAATAGATAAATACTTATCTAGGTGTTCATTTTCATCTTCATCTTTAAATCCATTAAATTGACAATTCTGTCGAAGCAGCTGAACCATATGATTTTTCAATGCAAAATCGGTTCCCGGAATGGTTGTCGGAACGATCGGTCCTCCTCTACCGATGAGTGACGGTCGATAAAAATCCTACATGGTCCGAGGATCATGGGAATGAGAGGAAGAAAAGAACATCGTGAGGAATTAAACAAGAAGAGAAAGAGATAAGAATTAAACGCTCAAGATGATAACGAAGAATTTTTTTTATTATTTTTATTTATATATATATATATATATATATATATATATATATATATATATATATATATATATATATATACTTGCTTCAAGGCCTGCCCGTTGGGCGGCTAGCTGTAAGATTATTTTTTAAAGATACAAAATTTAGTAGGAGAATGTAAGATATAAATAACATTAAATGATTGAATATTAAAAACAAAAAAGTAAAAGTGAATTTTTCTTTACAAAAATTCCGAAAGAAAAATTAAATAACATTGAATGTTTAAAAATAAGGAAGCTAAAAAAATAAGAACACACTTATAGTTGATGAAAGACTTCTTATGAATCTTAAATTGCAATTTTGGAGATCTCTCGGAAGACATTCCTAAATTAGCATCTTAGTAATCTAAAGCCTCAAAATTCTCCTCGTCACTGTAAAATGAATCATCATAGGATTGATCTTGAAATAAATTAAGGTGTGGCATGGAAGCAAGTTGTTTCTTGTGATCTTTAGCAAATTCAAGCAAACGTTATTTGTTTACTTCTTTCTCCTCTTTGGCTTTCTAATATTTGTAATCCTCAACTTCTCCTTCACAGTACACACATATCAGGCGCCCATTCGTATGGTTTTTCAACTTTGTCAACTTTGTGTTTAATGTTATCTGTATATAATACAAACAGATAAACGTATCCTAATTATAACATGATTTTCATACTTACTCAATACTCTTTTGGTTGTTTCACTAATCCAGTTTGACAGAAAATCATAAAATTTAATTATATACCTAATGATATCATGATTTTCATACTTGCTCAATACTCTTTTGGTTGTTCCACTAATCCAGTTTGACAAAAAAAATCATAAAACTTAATTACATACCTTTATATGATTCTGAGTTATTTGCATGCAGGGCCGTCTTTGAGGGTGTGCGGGGTGGGCGACCGCAGGGGCCTCAAAAATTTTAGGGGCCCCAAAGTTTTTCCCCTTAACAATATGTTAAACGTTTAGATAACTAATATACATTATATCTTATATCATTTCTTCTCGAAATGTCTTATTATGTAATCTCGCACAGGGCCCTTAAAATTTTTAGAAATTTAGAGACGGCCTTGTTTGCATGACACCATTAACCTGGTTACCCGATTTCTTTTGCAAGTCTTTTATTTATTTTACAAATTTGTGTCGACCCATTCTTTAGTATTTGATATTATTAACTAAAACAAAAACACCTAACCAAAATTGTCAATTAAGTTTAAGCTCATATCTGGTTTACGGAACTCTTGTCTAATAATAATGAGACCCAAAGTTTTTATAAAGAACTCTTCAAAAATATACCACAAAAGAAACTTGATAATGCCACAACTCTTACAGTTTACAACCAGGTCAACTACTTTTTCTAAACGTTGCAGTAGTGTCTTTTGTCAAAGTACCTTGATAGATGTGTCACATGTCTGACAACAAAACTTAAAAATACACATCATAAATTAAAGAATCAACATCAAAATCATCATTCCCAGATTCCATTACAAAAAGCATTTCTTAACTTGTTTTGGCCCAACCCCATTTTGACCTATTTCCAACTAATGATAAGAACTAATTTGAGTAACTGTTACATTCTATACAAATTACATCTACATAATTTGTATCATCTTCTTCCTGACAATAAGCAACACATTTATCACCTTGTCTTCTCCTGATATTCATGTTAAATTAATAATCATTCGTCAAACTACAAAAACAAATTCCTTAAAAAAAATGTAGAGTTACTTGTATGAGTGTTTGATCTAGACAGTGTACAGTATAATGCGTACTATTTTGTTAGTCTTACACAGTGCAACAGTGTGTACACAGAGTCTTTGGCAATGACCATTAAGAATTGATTCTTAACGAACAATGGTTTTTTTTATTCTTTACCAAGTTACCAATGAATTTTATATCTATTGCTAATTCTATTACAAATTTGAGCCAAATAACTTTAAAAAACTTAAAATAGCTATGTGTTTAAAGCTTAACATAATAAGGGGAGAATAGAGAGCTACTTATGGTTAAAGGTAAGCTATTAAGGACTTAAAAAACCAATCCCAAACAACCCCTTAAACTATGAAAAATCAGTTTGGAAATAATTTTTAACAATAAGTATAGAGAAAATGAAAAATAAGCGTCTAATGATGGAAAGTTGCCAAAATATTTGATAGGACAAATGTGCTATTTGATAGTACCATGAAGTAAAGGAATAAATATACAATAATGGATAGTAACGCACCGATAATGTATGTCAAACTGCTTGTGTTTCCACATCGAGTATAGATACCATGCTTTCTGCAGTAGTTCCTAAAAAGCTTCTTGTGTAACACCACCCGTATTCAACCGCTAGACATCACCACCACTATTGGTGACACGCTCTGTCCTGCAAAAATTGAAGAAAAAACAACAATCATAAAATGCTTAAGCGCACATGTTTAAACCAATGGTCCATAAAAAACACAAATATGACTGACGCATTTAGTGGTTCTCTGTATGAATTTTAAGCTTCTTTGCAACGAACACCTAATTAATTCATACTTTCCCCAACAAAAGCAAAACACCTTTGACTTTTTTAGTTAATGGAATAGGGATGTTTGGGAATGATGTTTACATAAATGAAAGAAACAATGTGTTGTTTCTACTGTCACAAAGCATTATAATCAGAAGTTGTTATTTTGGTGCTTGACATTTTATATATTTTGTAGAAAAGTAGCAAAAACAATAAAATAAAAATAAACAAACACAAATAAAAATTGTGACTTTCAACATGTTTGGCCCATATGTCTAGTTCTGTTTTAGTCTAATTCAGCATTTGACCCATTTAAACCCAACCCAATTTGAGTAATTAACACACTCTTAGTAAATCGCAAATATACGACCTCTAACCATAGGACTTACAAAAATGTTCTATCATTGCATTCTTTAATGAACTTATTCCCAGCCACACTTCACACAGAGTTACAAGTCACAACTATAAGAAAGCCAGACTTTTTTTACAGCTTGTGGAAGATAGAATTATATGATAGTGTGCTTAACAAAGAAAAAGGATAAGTCTTACAGGGTTAGTTCTATGAACTAATATACAGTAGCGCTTTTATAGTGAGAATGCGACGGAAATTCTAAGTAACTAATTAAAAATATTAGGTGATAGCTTCAATTTGATTGAAAAATTACACAATATGAGTCAGGAAAGTTACCTCTCAAAAGCAACTCAGGTTAGTCTTCTCATTTGTTTTCCTTACAATATTTTCGGTAGGTCTTATCGATAACTTCCTCTTATCTGCTAACTTCTTATTTAACAATTTTTGATTGGGCTAATAACTAAAAATAATATAGGAGAAACCTATATGTGATATTTAAATAACATTACAGCAGGAATCACCAAAAGTTCAGTAAGTATGTTATCCTGATATCATTCACTTCTAAAAATATAATCACAAACAGAAATTTAACTTGGCAATAGTTTGATAAGTATAAGCATAATCATTCAAGTAGATATACATAAACATTATTTTTCTTAGCGCACCAAACAACAGTCATAATCTTGAACTAACATTAGTAGTACTATAATACCGATTTATCAAAAGAAACTGACCTGTTCAGACATCCAACATCAACAATTCAGCAAACATAATGGATATTTTCCACCCAGGTCGAGTGTCACTGGTATCAACGTGTCAACAACCTTTCTCATTATCTGTTATCACAATTAATAATGTCATCAAATAACCTTTACTAACAGGTAAAAGTTATAAGTCTGAAATCATACCATTATACCTACACCTGGTGATCCAACATTTATTTGACCTTAAGTTCATCAGTTGCAAAATATTAGAATTATTTTAACTAAAAAAGTCAGATGATTAACTCACATGTAAGTAGCTAAAGACTATACTATAACACCTTGTGTTTTAGGGTCATTTACGATGTCTATTATTTCACTATTTATTTTTAGTATTGTACGCGTTTGCTTTTAATTTTAAATCATTAAGTTAAATCGCGTAAGCTAAATATTATCGATCAATATAAACGGGCATCAAATAATTAAATGTTTACATCAAGCAAGTGTTAAGTAATTATTTTGAGGATAATTATTAACTTTGTTCATTTTATTTTTATTGGTTGCCTAAAGTGTTTACGTTCGCGATAAAATACGTTTAGGCATACCCGGAACCACCAAAACTTTTCTACGTTTCAACAAATACCCATGGTTATTCCTAATACTCAAAGTTTTATAAAACTTTACTCATGTTAAGCTTGTTGGTCAATTTTACATAAAGGAACCAAACGAGAACTTATGCATTACAAGTATTATATCTACATTTAACCTTTACATTTATTTGCTACAAGAAATGCAAGTAATATCTTCAATATATCAAAAACTAATCTAGTACTCCCTCCTTTACATAAATTTCGGCTCACATAAGTCTTTAAGAGACAAGAAGACACAAAATAATAACTAAGGACCATGTACAAGCAAAGAGTTAGTCAGACATATATCATGACTAGTGGTTTTGACCACTAGTCATCCTTAAAACCCTCCCATTTGTTCCCAATGACCCAACCCCCTCATTCATAGTCTTTGGTCTTTGAATCTCATTTTTGACCACTTGGAAGTATTTATAAACTAGCATACACACTCACTCTCATAACACTTAGCAAAAATCAAACTTATATCTCTTTTTTCTTTCTCAATACCCATGGCTCAACCACAAGTACCATACACAACTCATACAAATTATTTTAACACTTACACAAACATTCCTACACCATATCTAAGCTATTGTAAGGAGGTTTAAAGGCTTGGTTAAGCCTTTACAAGGGTTAAACAAGGAAAAGGAAATATTAGGGTTTTAAACAAATCTAGGGTTTTCAAGACTTGTAAGCTTTGGTTTAATATTTAAACAAGGGTTTAGATATTATTGTTCATCATATTACATTATACTCAGGTTATCTAAAAGCCTTAATCTATTTACATTTATGATTTTATGTATATATAAGTTCTATGTAGCAAATCACCATTTATGATACTTTTAAACTTGTAAAATGGATTTTACACTTTGTTATGGTTTTGTATACTTTTAAAATGTTATATGGTTGCTAATGTCATGTTATAAAGGGAGTATAAGTATTGTACACTTGTTGGTTATGTATAAAAATTATATGTATAAACTAGTTAGCTAAAAGTCTACTTAATGAGTTTATGATTTATAAGTGTTGTTAAGCACTTGTTATCTTGGACACTTGGATAAAATATGGACTAATGGACACTATAATATCTAAGACATATGATATAAAGGGTTATGAAGGACTTGTGGTAATTTACTAAGTTGAAAACTAAATAAAACAAGTTTATATATATAAATACCTAATTATTAATAAGAGGCTGTTTTGGTTCGAATTCCAAGGCATGGATTTTATAGTTTATAAAAATAGTACGTCTCATGACGATTCCAAGCATATAAGAAACTCGAAAAACGGATTAATAACGAAGAAGATACGTAGTTTACCAGTTATACGTTAATAACCGGGTTTATAAAAGAACTTTTATAAAAACTCTTTACAAAATACTTCTGATATATAAGATGGGTTATTTTTCATAAATATCACTTATTTTTAGGATTCCAGAACATTTCGAATCATAATTTTTGGATAAATAACGAAGGAGTTATGAATTACGCGAGTTTATATACTTACATGTATTAAAATACTTTTATAAAACTATTTTTATAAAAGTTACTGTTCATCTCAGACATGAACATTTTGAAAACATCATTAATATGATAGAACTTTTAATAACAAAGACGTGCTCGAAAGAATCACTAAAATCGGAGCTAAAACGGATAAAATACGACATTTACGGGTTTTACGATAACTAAATTTATAAACTGTAATGAACAGTAAAAACCACTGTTCATCGGGGGACTAAAAATATTAAAATATAATATTTTATTAACTCATCTTAATACGAAAGCGTGGACATAAGAAACGGGCTTAAAACGAAGAAATTGCGTCATTTTTACTATTGAGATATTTATAAACGTTTTAACTTTATAGTTATCATTTCACAAACACGATTAGATGGTGATGTAGCTATATAGAATTATATATGGTATTAGTTATTCAAAATGCTTAGTACTTATACGGCCTATAATTAATTAGGTTGCTTTCGGCGTTTATCTGAAGCATTTTCTGTGATATAATACGATATTCATTACTCAAGGTGAGTTCATAGCCCCACATTTTACATTTTAATGATTTACAAGTTTTGGGGTGAGAAACATATGCATGTTTTACAACTGGACGCAAATGAACATTTCACATTTACGATTACGTGTTTGCCTAAGTAGCGATAACCCTCTGAGCCCATTATCATGAACTGTAAATTACTGTTGTGAGCGTGAACGTTATAAATAGATATATTTGGGATTGACATCCCCGTTTGGGTGAGTCATGCTCACTGTGCCGGTTTTCCGAACAACGAACGTATACCATATCAGACATAGGATGTTGCGGGTTAGAACATCATCACGGGCAATGTTGGCAATTTTTATTGCAATTCATACATGTTGAGCTTCAGTGTCATGAGCTTAGGAAAACGTAATTACATTTTATAATGTTTGCATATGTTGCATTATCATCGGGAAATCTTGCGGTCCTATATTATACATTTTATAAACCTATGAATTCACTCAACAATATGTTGACGTTTTAAGCAATGTTTTTAGGGGATCAAGTAGTGCACGAGTGCAAGGGATACATTGGTGGTTTTGATTTGGATGTCATGCATTAAAGATTTTATCGCATTACATTTTGTATATCTGTTATGGGCTAGAAATCTTTGTATTTTGAACAAGTGAACAAGTTAAGCTTTGGGCTTTTGTAACAAACAATTTGTTAAATCCAATGTATCAGTTTTAAATGGCTTTTAATAGTCGTTCTTATATATATCTTGTGTTATTGATCTATGAAGTACCACCCCCAACCCATATTCCGCTGCGACCTAATTTGGGGGTGTTACAGATTGGTATCAAGAGCAAAGGTTATAGAGAACCAGGTCAAATGTTTTTGTTGGACTATAACCATTTTCAAACATGGCATTCATACAAAGGGATTTTCACGGGACATATATACATACACTACTTGTTGCATTAGTTGGTTAAGACTAGATGCATTTAGGATTGATATACATGTTATGGTATAAATGTATATTACTATAAGAGTCTTATATTAAATACTAATATAAGCTATTTTGGATTTTCAGATACAATCATGTCAGATTCTGAGGATTCCACGGTTACATACACGGAGGTATCCAGCCCATTTGCGGATTTATCAAATATCGGATCACCGGGAGTCGATGGACCGCCCGTGATGCCAGAGGAACCATATGCCTACGTGGTGGCCACTTTTCAGGCACCACCATCTCCTGACTATGTGCCTGGCCTAGAGGAGCCAGAGCAGGCACCACCTTTACCTGTCTATGTACCATATATACCTGAGCCGGTGTACCCAGAGTTCATGCCACCAGAGGATGAGGTACTCCCAGCTGAGGAGCAGCCCCTGCTTGCTGCTCTCTCACCCACTACTGATTCGCCAGGCTATGTTCCTGAGTCAGATCCTGAGGACGATCCGGAGGAGGATGAAGATGAGGACCCTGAGGAGGATCCTGCTGATTATCCTGCCGACGGAGGAGACGATGGCGATGATGAGGATGAGTCATCCAATGATGACGAGGATGATTGTTAGCCTTAATTTTATATAAGTCAAACAAGAATGTTATCGGTCTTATTAGTCATAATTAGTCTTGTTAAGTAATAGGCTAGTCGGGTTCAACGGGCTTGGATTGTAATCTAATATTGTCCGTGTTTCGGGCTCAAAGCCCAAGTTTAGCCAAGCCCGGCCCAAGTAGAAAAGCCCACATGCCACTTATGGCTCAAGGGTATAAATAGAACCCTCTCCACACATGGAGAGGGTGTTGGTTACCATTTGCATAGTTTGTGTGTGTGTGTAATCTTCCACCTCTCTAGTTTCTCTCTAATAAATCTTCCAACTTTTCTCTTATCTCTTTTCTACTTTTTTGCTTATTGGTATAGCTTATGTTGTGAAATGGATTAAGCTTTTGGGATAACATTTGGTATCACTCGCCACGGGGTGGGTTTCGTTTTTTTTGTTGTGGTGATTTTTTTTCTTAAGCTTATTCGGAAAGCTTATTTTTTTCTTTTTCTTTCGTGACTGTTTTTCCAAAAAAAAAACACAAATTTGTATCATGAATTTATTATATCATTTTTGGGCTTATTAATACTGGATACTTACTCAGTTTTTTTTTTTAAAAACACGCTTGACTTTGTTGAAATCCTTGTGTGACTCATTTTTCTTCTTTTCCTAAAAAGCGTTTGTTTTTTTCTTTTTTTTTCAACCAATATGGGTGCGTTATAATTGACAAGAAATTCTGACACCAAGTTTAGTTGTTTTGAGTTTCTCTTTTCATGTTATTTTTTTTACTTTGTGTCTTATTCACGTTTCTTTCTTCTTATTGCTTATTGGTCTCAACTGCTTATTACAAGCTTATTTCAAGTTTTTGTGGTTTCGGCGGCTCATTTTTGCGTGTACACGAAGTGAAAAAGAAGTTGTGTTTAAAGTGTTTGATATTTCGCCCACCGAACGAGTTCAACCGAACTAGAGACCACCGATCTAGTTGTTTTCTAAAGGAACCGAACGAGACCATCGAACTAAAGAGCCGAACGAGTAGAAAAACAAAAGGGACCGAACGAGTGTATTTCTTGAAAGAGCCGAACGAGTGTATTTCTTAAGAGCCGAACGAGTAGAAAAACAAAAAGGACCGAACGAGTGTATTTCTTGAAAGAGCCGAACGAGTGTATTTCTTAAGGACCGAACGAGTAAAAACTAAAAGAGCCGAACGAGTAAAAAAAACAAAAAGGACCGAACGAGTGTATTTCTTGAAAGAGCCGAACGAGTGTATTTCTTAAGAGCCAAACAAGTGTAATTTTAAAAGAGCCGAACGAGTTAACGCTTGAAAGAGCCGATCGAGAATACTCTTTAAAAGAGCCGTACGAGTTTTTTTTACTAGTGCAAACCAAACTAATTCTCGAGAACAAGTCTATACTCGTTTAAGTTTTTTCTGTTTTCGGTTTCGAGTGACTGTAATCTACGGGACGTTTAACTTATACCGTTGCGATCGCGGTCTCGTTTCGATCAACGCGGTATATTTACTTTTCACCGACGACAAACGTACGACTCCACGAGAAAGAAAAGTCAAACGGTAACATGTTTCATAAATTTGAAAATGAAAAAGACGTGTGCATGGAGGGAAACGTTTTTGATTATTAATTAAAAGTGGAAATTTGCAATTTCAGTCCCTGGACTTTCAGGTTGTTTCACCACTCATCCTTAGTTAGCCCTTTAACCCTCCTTGTTGAAATAGAATTACATTGTTAGTCCTTACCTACTTCATTTCAGCCCATTTGTCCTCAAAGTGAATCGTTTGTGCACCGTTTGCCGTTTTAAGCTCATTAATCGTTTCAAAAGCTTACGTTCTTCAACGATTTCAACATCAATTCAATTTTGTTTTATGGTTTCCTCTTGATTTTGTAAAATCCCGCGAAAGATATGATTCTTTTCTCGGTTTTAATCAAAGATTTGTAAAATCCCGTGAA
>BQNB010124418.1:0-19941 GCA_026074375.1 Tanacetum coccineum
GGATTTTTAGTTGGGTATTCTCTACAAAGCAAGGCTTTTAGAGTATACAATTTAGAAACCAAAAGAGTTGAAGAAAACCTGCACATCAATTTCTTGGAGAACAAACCAAATATAGCAGGGAAAGGACCAACTTGGCTTTTTGATCTTGATTATTTGACTGATTCTATGAATTGTCATCCTATAAGTTCAGAGAATCAAGCTAATCATCATGCAGGTCAACAAGAATCTAACCAAAATGCAAGTACCGAAGATATTATTGAAGCAGGGGATTCAGAACAAGAGGATGAATCTGCTCAAGACTGCTTTGTACTGCCAATATGGCCTTCTTATACTTCAACAATCACTCCTGATTTAAAGACAGATGAAAAGAGAGATGGTCCAAGAGAGGAAGAACAAGTCTTTATGGATGATTGGAAAGACTTCAATGGCAAGAAATGGAGGCTAATAAGGAAGCTGAAGCTCTCAGGAAGAAGTTTGAGCACTTAGTGATAAAAGAAGAAGCTGCTAGAACTAGCAGTACTAACATTTTTAGTACTGTTAGCACACCAGCTAAGTGCAGTTACTAACCTAGTTAATACTGTTAGCATACCAGTTAGTACTGCCAGTCCTTATGAGGGACTATCTCTTTCTGATCCAACAAATCCTGAAGAAGATGACTCAGAAATACCTCCACTTGAGGATATTTATCAAAATTCCACTGATGGTATTTTCACTACTTCATCTTATGATGATGAGGGTGCAGTGGCTGACTTCACAAACTTGGAATCTGTTGTGAATGTTAGTCCTATTCCCACATCAAGGATTCACTCCTCTCATCCTAAAGCACTTATTCTAGGAGATCCAACCTCAGCAGTTCAAACAAGAAGCAAAGTAAATACAAGTTCTGGAGCTCATGCTTTTGTTAGCTATGTTCAAAAGCAAAAGAGAACTAACCATAAGGACTTCCATCATTGTTTATTTGCTTGTTTCCTGTCTCAACATGAACCCAAGAAGATTTCAGAAGCTCTTGAAGATGAAAGCTGGGTTGATGCTATGCAAGAAGAATTGTTGCAGTTTGAGATACAGAAAGTTTGGGTCTTAGTAGATTTGCCTTATGGGAAGAAGGCTATCGGTACAAAGTGGGTTTATCGAAATAAGAAGGATGAAAGAGGAGTTGTTGTCAGAAATAAAGCAAGGTTAGTTGCTCAGGGACATAGGCAAGAGGAAGGGATAGACTATGATGAGGTTTTTGCTCCTGTGGCCAGGCTTGAAGCCATAAGGATCTTTTTGGCCTTTGCCTCATACATGGGTTTTATAGTCTATCAAATGGATGTGAAAAGTGCCTTCCTATATGGCAAAATAGATGAGGAGGTATATGTGTCTCAACCACCAGGTTTTCTAGATCCTAAGAATCCTCAGAAAGTCTACAAAGTGGTAAAAGCTCTGTATGGGTTACATCAAGCTCCCAGAGCCTGGTATGCTACTTTATCCACTTTCTTGTTGAAGAATGGATACAGAAGAGGAACAATTGACAAAACTCTCTTCCTAAAGAAGGACAAACATGATATCATACTAGTTCAAGTCTATGTGGATGATATCATCTTTGGGTCTACAAAGAAATCTTGGTGTGATGAGTTTGAGGCATTAATGAAGAGTAGATTTCAGATGAGTTCAATGGGAGAGCTCACTTTCTTTCTTGGATTACAAGTCAAACAAAAACCAGATGGTATCTTTATTAGTCAGGATAAGTATGTTGCAGAAATCCTGAAGAAGTTTGACTTTGCAAATGTTAAGACTGCTAGTACACCAATTGAGACTCAAAAGCCGTTAGTTAAGGATGAGGAGGCCAGTGATGTGGATGTCCATCTCTATAGGTCTATGATTGGCTCTTTAATGTACTTGACTGCTTCTAGACCTGACATTATGTTTGCAGTCTGTGCTTGTTCTAGGTTTCAGGTCACTCCAAAGTCTTCCCATCTAAGTGCTGTCAAGAGAATTTTTAGGTACCTAAAGGGCAAACCCAAACTGGGTCTTTGGTATCCTAGAGTGTCTTCATTTGACCTGGAATCCTACTCAGATAGTGACTATGCTGGAGCAAATCTTGACAGGAAATCCACAACAGGAGGTTGTCAATTTCTTGGCAGGAGACTCATTTCTTGGCAATGCAAAAAGCAGACCATTGTGGCTACTTCTACTACAGAAGCAGAATATGTTGCTGCTGCAAGCTGCTGTGGGCAAGTTTTGTGGATTCAAAATCAAATGTTAGACTATGGGTTCAACTTCATGAACACAAAGATCTACATTGATAATGAAAGCACCATTTGCCATTTGGTTAAAGAATACCGTATATCATTCCAAAAAAACAAAGCACTTTGCTATTAGGCCACCATTTATAAGAGATTGCTTATGAAAAGAAACTCATTCAGGTGCTTAAAATCCACACTGATGACAATGTAGCTGACTTACTCACCAAGGCATTTGATGTTAGTCGGTTTCAGTTCTTGGTAGTTACTATTGGAATGATAAATCCATAAGCTGCATTGGTTAAAGGGAGGCAATCTGCTGTGTTGTATAGTTTGTATAAAGACACATGTTAACCATAGGTAATGCATTTCAAGAGGTTTGATAGAGTTTATAGAGTCGTTGAGAAGAGTTACTGATGGTACTGAAGCACTCCTGATACCTACATTGTTCATTCTTTGGTTGGACAAAGTTAGTACCGCCAGTGCAAAGTTAGTACCGCTGGGCAAAGTTTGTACCGCTCTTAAGACGTTGAAGAAAAATACCGCCAAGGGTACAAAGTGTAAATTGAAACGGTTTCCTTGAAATTAGGTCTCCTAATTGCGCAGTTTCGTACGCATTCTCTCTCTAAAGTACATTCGCATTTACAAGCCCTAATATCTCTCTTAACGACGATCTCTCTTTCAAGTAAAATGGCTGTTCTTGATTCATGTCCGAAGCATAACATGGTCGCATACTTGGAGAAGTCTGAAGGGAATGCAGAGTTTCACGAGATTATTGATTTTCTCAAGCGAAGTTCCATTCATCATGCTCTCACTGTAAGTCCTGTTGTATTACGACATTTGATTGAACGTTTTGGACGTCTGCTAAGTTCCAAAAACAAATTCAATCAATGTTAGGAATTACTGCCAAAGTAGCTGGCAAGTCTGAGTCTATCTCTGAGGCATCAATAAGAAGTGATCTTATTTTTGATGATGCTGATGGGATAGACACATTACCTATTTCTGGCCTTATTTGATGCTATACAGCAAATGGGGTATGAGGGGGATTTAACAGTGTTAACATTTAATAAAGCTTTGTTTTCACCCCAATGGAGGTTTTTATTTCATACAATTAATCATTGTCTTAGTTCCAAAAGTACCTCTTGGGATCAAATTCCTACTAATATTGCCACTGCTGTCATTTGCTTAACATCTAATCAAAAGTATAATTTTTCTAAATTAATTTTTGATGGTATGCTTAGACATTTAGATGCTAAGAAAAAGTTTGTAATGTACCCACGTTTTATTTCTATCTTTTTAGGTAACCAACTAGCTAATGTGTCTGTACCTTTAGATCATTTTCCTGTAAATACTTTAACTAGTAAAGTCTTTTCTTTCATGGTTAAGAAGGGTAAGCATTTCTCAGGGAAAGTAACCCCTTTGTTTGCTACTATGTTGGTACAACCAACTCAGGATGAGGGTGCCTCTTCAGAAAGACCATCTGAAGCACTACCTACACCCTCTCCTGCTCCCACTAGTGAAGTACCTCATGAGCCACAGACTGACTCATCCCCTGCTCAAACTAGTGAGGTACCTATTGAGCACCAGCCTAACCTATCCCCAAGACCTTCACCCACTACTACTATTCCTGATTCTATCCCAGAAACTTCTGGTGAGAATCTTGGAGGTCATTCATCCAGTGATAGATCCCTTTCAGGGAATGAGGGTGATATGACTCTCCAAAGTGTATATGATCTTTGTCTCTCTTTATGTGCACAGGTTTCAGATCAAGCCAAGGAAATACAAGACTTGAAGGCTCAGATCACAAAGCTCAAGAAGCAAGCTAAACCTGTCATAAAGCACCATAAAGCATATCTGAAAAGTGTCTCATTGAAGCAAAGATTCCCAAGAAAGAGCTTCTCAAAGAAACATAGGGTGCACAAAGAGTCTGTATCCAAACAAGGGAGGAAGTTTGCTAAAGGTGAATTTCATGTTCATAGAGATCCTCTGTTGAGGAAGTTCTGAAGATACAAGTTGATCTCATGGACACAGAGAATGCTCAAGTTGAAAGAAGGACAAGGAAATTAGTGGATGAAGACAAGGAGATTGGAGGAGAAAGTAATTAGTATCTGAAGATGATACTTAGTACTGAACATGGAAGGGGTTAGTACTGACATTGACACACGTTAGTACTGGACTGACAGTAGTTAGTACTGACGGATCCACGTTCAGTACGGACATGGCATTTTGATGGTTACTGATGAACAATGAAGCGTCTGAAGAGAACAATGACGGTAATGAAGAGAAATTGGTAAGTATGAGAGAAATTGAAGGTACTGAAGAGCACAATGAAGGTACTGAAGAGCAAATTGTAGGTACTGAAGAGAACATTGAAGGTATTGAAGAGCACATTGAGGTATGCGAAGAGCAAGTTGAAAGTACTGATTGGCTATGAAAGGTAATGAAAGAGAAATTGCTTGCTCAAGCCACTAGACATCCACTCAAACCACCCACTTCTAAATAGGGGAGATGATGAAACAATAGCTAAGGTTCTCCTTAACATGGAGTCAAGCCAAAACAGTTCTAGAGAAAAGGAGAAGGTGTAGGTGAAGGATGTTGAAGTAATCTGGATAGACCTAAGCCTACCTCTACAGATACTTCTCACATTGAAGCCTCTTCAAAGATTGATCCAATAAGACAAAGGAAAGAAGAAGATGAAGAGGAGGATGAATCTGAAGTGAATCTGTTGGTATTCCTCCAAGCTGTGAAGAAGTTTAAGTAGCTTGAAGTGATGAAGAGTTGGACTAGGAAAATGCTAAGAGAGTGGGAAGATGAAGAGGAAAGGAAACAGATAGTGAAGAAAAGCTACCAATGATGCTATTATAAGAAACTTTGATGATTTAAGGCCTAAGGATTAAGGCAGATAGACTTCTTGTGTGATGCTTCAAGAACAAGAAAGAGTGCATATTTACAATAGAGAGAATAGAGCAAAGTTCCTTCATGACACAATTGCTGCTCAAAGAAAATTCACTTGCTCACAGAGATCAGAGGCCATCAGGAACAAACCACCAACCAAGAATCAACTCAGAAATCAAATGATGACCTACTTAAAGCATGTAGGAAACTTCAAGCATGCTGAATTGAAAATCAAGAAGTTTGAGGAAGTACAAGCTTTGTATGAGAAGATTAAGAGGTCTGATGAAGATTTCATCTCTATTGGATCTGCTGAAGATGAAAGGTAGATCAAAAGGATGAATGAGAAAGGGGTTGATTTATCTAAAAGTGAGGTGATCAAGGAAGAAAGTAAAGAAGATGTTCATGAGGAGATTAAAGAAGAAGAAAGTACCAGAAAAAGAAAACTTGGTACTAGGAAAAAGATGAAGTCAAGGAAAAGGAGATATATTCAAAACACTTCTGAAGATGATAGTGACAAAGAGAATGATGAGCTGAGATTACACTTAACTATAGTTCCAGATGAAGAAAAAGAAGTGGATTATGAAATACTTGACAGAAAATATCCTATCAAAGAATGGAAGACAGAGTGTCTTGGAACTAAACCACAGGCTGATAAAGATGAACATGTTGAAGAAATTAATCAAAATGTGGTGATTAGAAGTAATGGACAAAAGAGATATTTTAGTACTTTGATGAGAGTATTGTCCATATTTGATAGAGAAGATTTAAATGCTGTGTATCAACTGGTAATGGACAGATTTCAAGATGAGATACCTGAAGGTTTTGAAAGAGTACTTTGGGGAGATTTGATGGTTATGTTCAATCCAGATGATGAGAGTGAGTTTTTGGGGTTCATAGCAGGATTGGAATATTGTGAGTTGGAAGCTACATAGTTCTTCAGGAGTACACACATTAGTGACTAAGGAAGGAGTAGTCATTCATATGCTGGTAGAGAAGAAGTATCCTTTGAGAAAGGAAGTACTGATGCAAATGCTGAAATTGAAGTTAGAGTCTGAAGAAGACAGTACTATGGCATTGGAGTTGATTAAATTTGTCAAGAAGATACTTGCAGAGTTAGAACCTGAAGAGTAAGATTGATGGGATTGAGAAGGGTTTGAGTGTTGGCTAACCACCACACAACAAATGGTCATCAGTTCACCATGCTTAACAGGCATAAGAATCTGGCGTAGTCCATAAGCAAAGGCTCTGTGGTAAAAGGGTCTTCTCAAAATCTGTTTATGGTTGACAATTTACCAAAAATTGTAGGGTTCTCAACTCACCTTGCTTCTGTGGTGAAGAGTTGGCTAGTCCATGATCCACACAGTCATGGTTAAAGTACTAATCAATTTGTTGATAGATGATGTTTGCTAAAAATATAATTGGTTTGTATCAGCTCCTTGTTATGCAATGAAGCATGGCTGTCCAAATGCTCAATTGGTATTTGGTAAAGACAAATCAATTCCGTTGATGGTTGACAGTTTACCAAAAACTGTATGGTAATTAACTCACCATGTTTTTAAAATGAATAGTTAACTATCCAGAGCAAACGGCTACTGGTAAAGGAACATCAAATCCGTTATATGGGTGGTGTTTGCCAAAAATTAAAAAGCCAACTTAGTTGGAATTGTTGCTGTGTTGCCTGAGAAGACACAAGTTTGCTGTGAGAAGGTAGAGTTTAAAAGATCAAGAAATGATAAGAGTGTTTGGATACATCCTCTAAGAGATTAAAGAAGTTGAAGAAACATAAAGTTAAAAGAGTTCAACATTCATGTTTAAGGGAGGATTGTTAGGATTTATGTTTTCCTAAGTTAGTACCGACAGTACAAATAGTTAGTAATGACTTGTTTATAGTTAGTACCGACAGTACAAAATGTAAGTACTGCTCAAATAGTTAGTATTGTTAGTAGAAAATAGTTAGTACCGTTTATGAGATATGCATGAGATATTCTAGGAAAAGATATGTGTTATATGTTAGCGATTTGTAAGCTTGTTTAGGGTTTATCCTTAATCTATAAAAGGATCCCTCTTGGCATAGTTAGATACACAACCATATACGAACTCAAGAAATCTCATAGCAATATCATATCTCAAATAGTTAGTAATCTGTAATAGTTCAAAGCAGATTAATAGAAGTTATTATTTAGTTCTACATTGTTTTTCTTAGTACTTGTGTTAAGATCTTCACCGTTAATTAACACATTAGTATTTCATATCTGTGTTCTATATAGTCAGTTATTTAGTTGTATATTTATACATTTGGCTATCAAACCTTACTAGTGCATTGAGATCTATTCGTTTAGGGACTCACATTGGATGCAAAGTTATCCTTGAAATGGGTCAAAAAGAAAGAAAAGTGTATGCGGGTTCAAGTAGAGCTCGAATTGGGTTTTCTTGCTTAAATTTCATGAACATTTGTAATATAATGATAGACTAATGATTGTAAGCTTATATTAAGAGTTTAAAACAAGATTTGATTGGTGGTTCGGGTTTAAAATGGGTAAAAACGAGTAAACGGGTCAATAGTTCACATTAGGGCACGTTTAGGGTTTCTTGGATTTATTTCATTTATTACATAGTTGTTATAATGATGAAAAGATGATGGAATGTGATTTGTAATGTTGTAATTTATGTTATTACAACTTATTTGAGTAAGGGTTGAGGTTAAAAACGGATGAGAACTAAGAAACGGGTCACGGTTTACTATTTAGCTCGGGTTAGGGTTTCTAACTTAGATTTCTTGTTATTTCATGAATTGAGAATGAATATAGAATGTAAATAAAATGTATGACTTGCTTGAAACTTGTACTTGATGGATTGTACAAGATTTCTTAGGAAAACGGAGGTAAAATAACTATTTTAGATATCGTGCATTAATGTCTTATACATTGTGCTTTATAAGACTTGTACCTTATTATGGAGGGAGTTTATATTTCAAATGAGATGTTATATTACTTGTACATATGCTTTAGTAGCTTGTGCATTCACTTTAGATATTAACTTCTCATGAAATTAGGGTTTTAGAGGTATACGATAACGGTTTAAAGCCCGTCTTGATATAATGTTGCAAATAGTACATTATATGAGTAATGTATGATATTAAGATATTGACTTGACATGTTATGATGTTTGCTTGACATATATGTGGATAGGATTGCCATAGGTAGGTTGCGTGAGCTTGTTAACTTTAGATATGCAAGTTACATTGCATATTAAGAGATTAAAGCAAAAATTTCCCTGGGAAAAAGTGATATATTATATAACAGAGAGATATTACATTGGTGAAATTTGTGGGTTGTTATAAGGTACTTGTGTGTCTCTCTTGCAGAGATATGCTCTTCAATAGAATGATAGAATAAGAAGATAAGAACACGAGAAGTGTTAGACTTAGAGGATAGAAGAAGAGAAAAAGAGAGAAAGAATGTTTGGCAAGAGGTGAGGTATACAAAGGCAAAGAGGGGGTATTTATAGGCCAAGAACCAAAGTTGGCTTTTCCAAACATGATCTGGGACGCTACCCCACGTGCTAGCGCGTGGTCAGCGCGCCATAAACCCGTCTCGGGTTTTTTGGTTTTTGGCGTTTTAAATACCCATTTTTGCTAAACCCCAATTGTAGTTCACACTTATACCTTTCCATTATTCTTACACTCAAGGTCAGCCAACTTAAATAGCCATTTGATAAACATGTTTGTGAAGTAATAAAAAGCCTTTTGGGAGTTTTATCCAATATCAAAGAGATAGAGAAGAACTATTGAATAAAGGGTATATTTTGGGTATTCCTCAAAGGTAAATGGTTTAGTTGGAAACTAACCACGGTTGAGTGAGTGAGTTGGCATGGTTAAGATAGAAAAGAATAATCCAAGGGAATATTACAAACTTGGTAAGGAACTGTGGATGTTGAAGGGATAGTTTGAATTTTAAATTCAAACATTACACATGTAGGATATTAAGAGAAGGAAGTGAGTTGGCATTGATGTGATGGAAGTAAGCCTAATGATTTAAATTCAAAATTTAAATTTAAATGTTAAGGATAAGAATAGGAGTGATTTGGAGTGAGTTGGATGTGAGTTTATTCGATGTGATGTTGATGTGATAGAAGAGAGCCTTTGCTTAAATTCAAATTTGAATTGTTAGAAAGGATGAGTTGGTAAAGTGTTCGAGGGAAGCTTTGGTGAAGTGTGTGAGGATTTGAATTCAAATGTAAGTGTGTGTAAGTATGTGCATAGGAGAAGCTTTAGGTGTATGTGTGTGTGATTTGAATTCAAATGAATGTGTATGTGTGTTGAGAGGAAGAAGAGAATGAATAAGGATTATGTGGTAGAGAATGTTAAAAAGAGATGTATAGGGAATTATGTTGGAATGTTAGGGGATAAGAAGTACAACAAGTACAATGTTGTAAAGAATGTGAGTTGTCCTATATGGGTGTGTTTTGTAAAGGTTTAAGTGAGGAAGGTATAAGCTTTGTAGTGAGGAAGGTTTAAGTGACGAGGATGATAAGGATGGTAATCAAAGGATTGATTGGGTGGATAATCACATTTCCATAAGAGAGAAAAGATATGGGCAATGATGATTATTGAATGGTTTAGGAAATGATTATTTGGAGTTGATGTGTCTCGCATTACGAATTATAAATTTATAACAAGGGTTACCGGTTAAGCTAAGAACACATACGGGCAAGTATGACCCGTCCGTGTGTAGTAGGTTTGGGTTGGTAAGCTGGGGTCGTTCGAGGGATTTAAAAAAAAATGGTAATATGCTTAAGAGGATTGTGTTGTGTGGAAAACCAACACAACAATGGTTAAGATTAGTGAAGCTGAGGATATTATTGAGCATATGTGGAAACCCATAAATGAGGTGGAAATACATAAATGAGCTGGAAATTAAAAAAAGTCAAACTAATCGGTTTGACCGGTGACAAAAAAATAAGCGGGCTGATAAGTGCTTAATTACACATATCTTTTACCTCTAAAAACGAGCTTAAATGACCAAAAACAGACAAAAACTGCCAAATATATGTTTGTTTTGCATTTGTATTATGCAGGAAGTGGATATCATCAAAAAGACAGAAAACCAAGCCCAAATGACAAAACTGAGCATGGAATGGAAAAGACTGCAAAATCAAGGCCAAAGTCCAAAAATACCAAAGTCAGAGTCAATACTGAAAGAATCAGCAGTCAAACCGAGCCGGATCTGAGAATACTATTGAATGCAATCTTTACCCATCTGAGGGGCTGGAAAGCCCAATAGTATAAATTTTGAAGACTGTGAAGACCAAATGGGCCCTCAATCAATTACAACAGCCCATTTGTGTGCAATTGACAAAGATGTGAAGACTTTGAAGGCCCAATCCTAGCCCAGTTACAAGCCAATCTCAGCCATTGTTAACACAAACCCACCTGATCTTATTGGGCCTTAAAAAGCCCAATAACATAAGCCCAAATCAATTGGGCCCAATACAAAACCCAAGCCCAACAAAAGCCCAATCCTTTTTTATAAAACATAAGGACCAAATGTAAAAATTAGTAACTTTTGTTTTATTAAAAATGAAAAACAAAAAAGAAAAAGGGGACTAAATGCCAAGTTTTAAAAGGTTGTTTTATAAAGAGAATAAATAGAAATAAAACAAAAGGGCTGGTTTCGCATTTTGCCAAAAACTCCCTATACCCTTTTAGTTATAATAACATGCGGGACCATTTTTGCAATATTGCCAAAACCTTTCTTTATTTCTTTTGTTAATAAAACGGAGGGGAATTTGTGTCACTTTTCCATACCTTGTTATAACTAAATTCGGGATAAGTAACTATGAAAATGAGTAAGAAGGTGAGGGGCTATTCTTGCCTCTTCCCCAAACATTACTTTTAAACCTGCTAACCACAAACTGTACTCACCCCGTACCCGCCATTAATCAAAACACCTTCCCCACGGTTTCACTTCCCAAACCACCTCCCTAGTACACTCACAGCTCACCCCTCACCATTTCCCACAACCCAATACCCTTATAACCTCTTCCCACTTGGATATCACTCAGCCCGAAGCCCCCATCAATGGCTGAGAGCATTGAGAGTATGAAACGAAGGGCTAGGATTACCTTGGAGGCATTGCACACTCACAACCAGCTTTATCCCAAGACCAAGAGAAGCCTTTGGACTTGTATAAAAGGAAAGAGAACAAGCCAAGAAAAAAGATCCCGTTTTTACTTTTCTTAGTTTAAAATTTGATTAAGCTTGCTTTATAATCATTGTACTCAGTTTCTTTTTAAGTTTTTATTGTAATTTTTTCAGTTTTAATAAAAGTTAAGTGTGTTTGTGAAAATTGCATTTGTCGAAATTTGAAATATAATTTGAGTAGTTTAATCTTGTTTAAACTTGTTTAAACATGTGTTAGAGTTATTTAAACTTTCTTGTAACAATATTTCATAGCTTTTACTAAACTAAAAAAGGCCAAATAACCCGAATTTATAAGTTAAGGGGGTGTTTGGTTTAGTCTCAAAATGGGTCATTTGGGGTGTTGGCATGGGTCAAGTGCACTCAGCCAACTTTGGCTGAGTGTGTGGGCTTTATTAAGACAATTTAGTCACAACTTTTAGTTTGAAAATAAGTTTTTAAGTTGTTTCTATGTTCTGTCAAAATTTGGATAAGCTAAATCAAGCTTAAGGGCTCAAGCTGTGTAAGACAGTTAAGCCCTTAAGCTTGATTTAGCTTATCCAAATTTTGACGAACATAGAAACAACTTAAAAACTTTTTTTCAAACTAAAAGTTGTGACATAAATGGTCTTTAATTAAAGCTGTCACACACTCATGCCTAAAGTTGGCTATGAGTGCACTTTGACCCATGCCAACACCACCAAATGACCCATTTTTGGGACTAAACCAAACACCCCCTTAACTTATAAATTCGGGTTATTTGGCCTTTTTTAGTTTAGTAAAAGCTATGAAATATTGTTACAAGAAAGTTTAAATAACTCTAACACATGTTTAAACAAGTTTAAACAAGATTAAACTACTCAAATTATATTTCAAATTTTGACAAATGCAATTTTACAAAACACACTTAACTTTTATTAAAACTGAAAAAATTACAATAAAACTTAAAAAGAAACTGAGTACAATGATTATAAAGCAAGCTTAAGTAAAATTTTAAACTAAGAAAGTAAAAAACGGGATTTTTTTTCTTGGCTTGTTCTCTTTCCTTTTATACAAGTCCAAAGGCTTCTCTTGGTCTTGGGATAAGCTGGTTGTGAGTGTGCAATGCCTCCAAGGTAATCCTAGCCCTTCGTTTCACTTCTCATTGATCTATCCAATGATGGGGGCTTCGGGCTGAGTGATATCCAAGTTGGGAAGAGGTTATAAAGGTATTGGGTTGTGGAAATGGTGAGGGGTGAGATTTATAGGTGAGCTGTACTAGGGACGGTGGTTGGGAAGTGAAACCCTGTGGGGTTGGGTGTGTTTTTGAGCTTTTGGCGGATTGGTGATACGTGGTTGTGAGTACAGTTTGTGGTTAGAAGGTTTTAAAAGATAAAAGTTTGAGGGAAGGAGGCAAAATTATCCCCTCACCTTTTTACTCTTTTCATTTTATTTATGCCCGAAATTTTAAGTTATCACAAGGTTTGGAAGTGACACAAATGACCCCTCCGTTTTTGTAACAAATAGATAAAGAAAGGTTTTTGGCAAATATTGCAAAAATGGATCCCTGTTGTTTTTATAACTAAATAGGGTAATGGGAGTTTCGGCAAATTGCAAAACCGCCCTTTGTGTTTTATTTTTCCTATTTTTCTCTTTATAAAACAACTTTCAAACTTGGCATTTTTGGCCCTTTTCTTTATTTTTTTCATTTTTAATTATAAAACAAGTTTACTAAAAGTTACTTTGTGGTCCTTGTTGTTTTATTATAAAAGGATTGTTGGGCTTTTGTTTGGCTTGGGTTTTGTATTGGGCCCAGTGAGTTTAGGCTTAATGTTATTGGGCTTCTTTTAAGGGCCCAATATGGTGCAGGTTGGGTTTTGTGTGTTCATATGGCTGAGATTGGCTGTAACTGGGCTTGGATTGGGCCTTCAAAGTCTTCACAGTCTTTGTCAATTGCACACAAATGGGCTGTTGTAATTGATTGAGGGCCCATTTGGTCTTCACAGTCTTCATAATTATACTATTGGGCTTTCCCGGCCCATCAGATGGGTTAAGATTGCATTCAATAGTATTCTTCAGATCGGGGGGCTCCGGTTTGACTGCTGATTTCTGTCAGTATTGACTCTGACTTTGGTATTTTTTGGTCTTTGGACCTTGATTTTGCGACCAGTCTTTTTCCATTCCCATGCTCAGTTTTGTCATTTGGGCTTGGTTTTTTTGTCTTGTATTGATGATATCTACTTCCTGCATAATACAAATGCTCAAACACAAACATTTATTTGGCAGTTTTTTTGTTGTTTTTTGGTCATTTAAGCTCGTTTTTTGAGGTTTAATAGATATGTGTAATAAAGCCACTTATCAGCCCGCTATTTTTATTGTCATCCGGTTGTCAAAACCGATTAGTTTGACTTTTTTTAATTTCCAGCTCATTTATGTATTTCCACCTCATTTATGGGTTTCCACATATGCTCAATAATATCCTCAGCTTCACTAATCTTAAACCTCATTGTTGTGTTGCTTTTTCCACAACACACAAATCCTCTTAAGCATATTACCATTTTTCTTCTTCATGAACTCGTCATCATCGATGTCTTCACTCAATTTAAGGTGAACAATGTTCCTCCCAGGTGGTACGTATTGTTAGTTGTGCATGTTCTTCCATTAACCTCTGTTTGTATTACTGGTGGTTCCGTGATCATAGCTGCAGCCGCCTCTGACTGCCTTCCGCCATTTCATCATACATGCACTTTTAGTTTTCCTTAATTTGCCTCCATTTCTTGTTAGCGTTGAGCGACTTCTAATTGCTCCTCAAACTCTGGCAACTTTTTATTTTAGCTACTTTTTTTATCTCTTCCTACAAGATGATCAAACCTTTAATAGCAGATTAACTTTCAAAAGCCTCCAACGGACTCTTTACAGTGCAGTTATTTTGATTTTCAGTTTAAGCTTTTTCATTTTTGTTTGATTTATCATGCAATGTTGTCTCGGTAACCATCAACTTTGAGTTTAATAATCAAAATCTTGTTTCACAATCTCGATCTGCTCCTCTAATTCAATTTCTATGATGACGAATTTTTCATTTTTTTAAGTTTTTAAGTCCTCATTTCTTCACAATGCCTTGTTAATTCTGAGTTCTTTATCTCACTGAGTTTCGCCTGTTTTCTTTTTGCTTCTTCAACTCTTCCTCTAGTTTGACTCTTTTATACCCTGGAGATAAACTTATCTCCTCCAACCAACAACGAGGTTTTACAACTCTTGCTAGTTTCTTGGATGTGGAAGAAGCCACATAATAATGAGGTTTCCTGCTCAATATTTAAACCTAAAAAGAGAACATATGTTTTTACCTATAATCTTTTTGTTTTGACCAAGAAGTGTGGATATAATAAAAGGATAAGATACAAACTATCTTGTATTTTTTGTGTTTACAAATATCAACCCAAAATTTCTTTCTTGTGGCAACCTATGGAATTGTAGATAATAGATCAGGTTCTAGGAACAGACATATTTGAAGGGTCAATATAAATATATCCTTTCATTCTAGCTCAAAAAAGACTTCAACTCTTGGTCGTTCTTTATTCTCAACCACCACATTATCGAAACAACTATTAAACCTAAACTAACATTTTAATTTTAGTACATACAGTTTTAATGATATTTTATACTAATCACATTAAAGAATGGGTAAATATATTCATTAACATGAGGAAACGACACATTAGGAAACCTAAAAACGTTGCCATCATATTCTATCCAATTTTGAAGAGCGTTTTCAACCGTTAAGTTCTTATAAGGCACATTAGGAAACGACACATGGTCACGACTCTTGGTCTACAGAAAAGGCGTCACATATCCTTGTGGCTCTAGGAGAAGGCAATGTAACTTCTCATCATGAGATGTCTTACCCTATAATACATGTTTTTATATTTTGTTATTAGTGTAGATCACTTAGTCCTATAAATACTCCTAATTGGGCATTTCAACCCGTTTAATTATTTTTCATTCGCAGTTATACAACTACACTTTCAGGTGTCTTTGCATTGTGTATAGAGTTGCCCTCAACTCGGCTAACCACAAAACAAAATAATATATAGAAAATGATAGAAAGATTTGAGATTTAAAGGGACATACAAAGATTTAGAAAGTATGTTCTATAATGTCATCAAACTGGCACGTTCAATCCATTTGCCAGCCAAATCTATATCACAACCAATGCTGCAATAAAACGTCACCAAACTCAGATAAGAGTCTAAAAATTATACCGGAAGAGTTGCAGTTTTATTTGAGCTAAAGACTAATCTGTCGTGCAACTCTAGGCAGACTACCTACACCCACTGTAGTAGATTTTTTGATATGCAATTCACAGCTAGCTATTCAATTTGAAAGTTGAATAGTAAAAATGTGGCAATTTTTTTATTTCTATTTACCTAAAGATGGGGTCGACTTTGGGGTGATGCTTATCGCTAATAGGTCAACCTGGTAATTCTATTGAAACAAAAGAGTCAAAAGGATGCCTCAACGTGCCATTTTTTTAATACTGAAATCAGTGGGATCATTTGATTATTTATTGATAAGTAAGACTTTGCAAAGCATCATATATTCAACAAATTACAAAATAAAATGATTTAGAGTGTTGGGAAATTAAATTTAGAAGTGTACCCATGGGCAATTATTGACAAGTTTTGTTTTAATCACATTCTTTGTTGTGCCATGTTAGATACAAACTATGAGGGATTGGTGTTCAAAGCAAATCACACTCAGAGCTTCTACCCTAATTTTTCAGGAGCTTTCAAAAGAGTTTCTGCTCCAAGGCAGTCACTCGTTTGTAAAATATTGGTGGACTTTTTGCAGCCCTTGCGGATTTTCAACCCAGATTATATTTATGCTTTTAAGTGCTACACTTAAAGGTAGGGATGGCAAAAAAACCCGAACCCGACGGGGAAACCTAAAACCCGAACTAATTAGAGCGGGGAGGGACATGCTTATCGGGTTACGGGGCGGGTTTGGGCTTTTTAACATGAATTTAATGGGTTTGGGGCATCGAGAGCGGGGAATGTATCTGGTGTCTTACTGATAGATTCTCTGCAGCCTATTTAGATGATAGCCAAAGATGTATAATTTACAATCGACTCTATATAGAAACTCTGATTATGTATACATATGTGTTAATGCGGAATCTTAACACATAGTAACTAAGTAAAACAATATAGACCCTGAATAACTTCTATTTATTCTGACTTTTTGAATGATTATGATTTCTAACTATTTGAGATATGATTTTTGCTATGAGATATCTTGAGGGTCCATATGTCTTAAACTATTGCCAAGAGGAATTCCTTTTATAGAAAACAAGGAATAAACCTTCATAAACAGGCTTACAAATTGCATACATATCTTTTCCAAAGTTCTTCATCACTATCTTCATAATGGTATACAAGATGTTCTTGTTCGAACGGTACTAACAAACTGATCAAGTACATTAACATTTTGTACTGTCTTGGTACAACTCATAACTATCAGTACTAACTATTTTTTACTGTCGGTACTAAGTTAGGAAAACATAAATCCTAACAATCCTCCCTTAAACATGAATGTTGAACTCTTTTAACTTCATGTTTCTTTCAATTTTTTAACGCATAGAGGATGTATCCAAACACTCTTATAGTTCTTGATCTTTTAAACTCTATCCTTCTTCAGCAGCAACTTTATCTTCTCAACAACACATCAACAACTTTTCAGCAACAATCCAACTAAGCTGGCTTTGTAGTTTTTGGCAAACTACCAGCCATCAACGGATTTGATGTTCCTTTACCAGTAGTCGTTTGCTCTGGGATAGTAAATCTTTATTTTTAAAAACATGGTGAGTTATTTACCATACAATTTTGTAAACTGTCAACCATCATGAATGATTTGTCTTTACCAAATACAGTTTGCTTTTGGACTAAGCCAATGCTTCATTGCTATACACGGAGGCATTGATATACCATATAGTTTTTTAGCAAACTATCAGCTTGATCAAAGTATTTGATTAGATCCCCACCACTCCCCACCCCACTTCTTAAGTGTTTCTGTACATGAACTGTTGGATTATGGACTAGCCAATCTATTAACCAATGAAAGAACAAAGGTGGAGTGAGTTGGTAACCTACAATTTTTGGTAAATGTCAACATAACGGATTTGAAGAAGTCTTTACCAAAGCCGTGTGCTTATGGGACTAGCAGTTATTATGCCTGTAAGATGGTAACTGTGACCATTTGTTGTGTGGTGGTTTAGCTAACACTCAAACCTTCTCTGTCCCATCAATTCTTGTTCTTCAGATTCTTTAACTCTGCAAGTATTCTTATTGATAAACCCTGATCAACTCCTAATGCCATTTTACTGTTCTTCTTAAGACTCTAACTTTAGTTTCGAGATTTGCATCAGTACTTCCTTTCTCAAAGGATACCTCTTTTCTACCAGCATGTGAATGATTAATCCTGTCTCAGTCACCAAGGTATGTACTCCTGAAGAACCATGTAGCTTCCAACTCACAATATTCCAATTCCTGAGCTGTTGCATTCCAAAATAATCATTTTCATATCTGGATTGAACAGAACCATCAAAATCTTCCCCAAAGTACTCTGTCCAAAAAATCTTCAGTTTATCATCTTGAATTATGTTCATTACCAGTTATACACTGCTTCAAATCTTCTCATCAAATATTGGAAATACTCTCATTAAAGTACTAAAATATCTCTTTTTTCCATTGCTTCTAATCACCACATTTTGGTTAATCTCTTCAAAGTGTTCAGCTTCATCAGCCTGTGGTTTAGTTCCAAGACACTCTGTCTTCCATTCTTTGATAGGATATTTTCTGTCAAGTATTTCATAATCCACTTCTTTTTCTTCATCCGGAGCTATTGTTAGATGTAATCTCAGCTCATCATTCTCTTTCTCACTATCATCTTCAGAAGTGTTTTGAATATATCTTCTTTTCCTTGACTTCATCTTTTTCCTTGTTTTAGTTACCAACAGTTTTATCTTTTCTAGGAATTTTTCTTTTTTTACTCTCCTTCTGTGAACTTTTTCTTTCTTTCTTCCTTATCACTTTCAACTCTGATAAATCACTCCTTTCTCATGCATTCTTTGATCAATTTTCATCTTCAACAGACCAAATAGAGATTAAATCTCATCAGACTCTTAATCTTAATCATACAATCTTGTACTTCCTAAAACTTCTTGATTTTCAATTCCGCATGCTTGAAGTTTCTACAAGCTTTAGTAGGTCATCATTTTTATTTTGCGTTGATTCCCATGTTGGTGGTTTTTCCTGATAGCTTCTGATCTTTTTTGAGCAAGGAACTTCTTTGAGCAGAGCAATGTGTTCATGAAGGAGCTTGGCCCGTTGCTTCTATTGTAAATTGCTTCTCTTTTTGTTCTTGAAGCTTTTCTGCAAGAAGTCTTTCTTTGCCTCTAATCCTTGCCTTTATTATATCAAAGGTTTCTTATGAGAGCTTCATTGGTTGCTTTTCTTCAGCTATTCTGTTTCTTTCCTCTTCTTTCTCCCACTCTTTCTTGTATTTTCCTAGCCATCTCTTCATCACTTTCAAGCTGCTTAAACTTCTTCTCAACTTGAGGAACTTTATATCAGATTTTTTTTTTCACTTTCAGATTCATACTCCCTCTTCAATTTTCTTTCTTTCTTTGTTTTTGGATCAATCTTTGAAGAGGCTTCATATGTGAGAAGTGATCTTTTAGAGGTTAGGTCTAGGTCTGTCAGCTTCTGCATATCCTTCAACTCTACACCTTTCTCCTTTTCTCTAGAAACTGCTTTGGCTTGACTCATGTTGAGGAGAACCTTAGCAATTGTTTCATCATCTCCAAATATGTTAGAAGTGGGTGTTTGAGTGGATGTTTGAGTGGCTTGAGCAGCAATTTCTTCTTCAGTACCTTTCTTATGCCCATCAGTACTTTCAACTTGCTCTTCAGTACCTTCAATGTGCTCTTCAGTACTTTCAATATTCTCTTCAGTACCTACAATTTGCTCTTCAGTACCTTCAACATGTTCATCAGTACCTTCAATATGTTCTTCAGCACCTTCATTTTGTTCTTCAGTACCTTCAACTTGTTCATCAGTACCTTCAATATGCTTGTCAGTACTAACTTTGGATCCTTCAGTACTAACTATTGGTCTGTCAGTACTAACTTTTCCAATGTCAGTACTAACTCCCTCCTTGTCAGTACTAAGTACATCTTCAGTACTAAGTATGTTCTCATCCATCTCCTTTTCTTCATCCACTATTTCTCTTGTCCTCCCTTCATCCTCAGCATTCTCTGTTTCCATGTGATCAACTGTATCTTCAGGAATTTCATTAAACAAAGGATCTCTTTGAACTGATGATTCACCTTTAGCAAACTTCCTCCCTTGTTTGGATACAGACTCTGTGTGCACCCTATGTTTCTTTGAGAAGCTCTTTCTTGGGAATCTTTGCTTCAATGAGACACTTTTCAGATATGCTTTATGGTGCTTTATGACAGGTTTAGCTTGCTTCTTAAGCTTTGTGATCTGAGCCTTCAAGTCTTGTATTTCCTTGGCTTGATCTGAAACCTGTGCACATAAAGAGAGACAAAGATCATAGACACTTTGGAGAGTCAATTCACCCTCATTCCCTGAAAGGGATTTATCACTG
>BQNB010124419.1:0-16973 GCA_026074375.1 Tanacetum coccineum
CTCAAACAATGGTTAAACAATATGAATAAGCTATAAGCTAAAAACATTAATTTCAAAATACTAAGTATTTTGAAATAGAAAAGCTAAAGCTAGTAGATCTAAATGATTAAGCTATTTCAATAAGACTAAAAAACTAAATTAAAAGGATTTGGAAAAATAAGATAAAAATGACAAATAAGCTAGAAATAAGCTAATCGAATAATCTATTAAATAGCTTAATTCAACAACTAATGGAGAAGAAGAAATCAAAAATAAGCTAGGCTTATTTTCGAATATATAAGCTTAAAATCAAATCGAATAAGCTATAGGAGCTTGTTCAAAATAGAGATAATAAGCTTTTAAGCAAACAGCCAAAATAAGCTTAAAAAGAAAAGAAAAGAAAAATAGAGGATTAGAGAAAGAACAAGCTCAAGTCACTTCCACCACAAACATATTCATTAATAAGTTAAAAAGAGTTGATTACAATAAGCTAGATAAGATATAAAATCTTTTACAATAATTTCTAAAATAAGCTAAAACTATAAAAATAAGCTACACTAATTTTGAGAGAAAAACTATTAAAAAACTACACTAAACTCAAATTCTCTACCAAAGAAATGAACTGATGCGTGTCTTTTTAAAGCCCAAACCCTTGAGGGGTATTTTTGTCCATTCACTGTGCTAGCCAATCATAGCCCAAGAAACAGGGGTATTTTGGTAATTGTTGTAGGTGGAGCGTATGTGTGAAAATTCTAGGAAACTACTCTCAACCTCCTCATTATTGCCAATCATTGGCATGGGAATAACAACTCACAATTAACAAGATCCACCAATTGCATGCTTACACGTAGCTTCTAGAAGTAATCATATTGGTTCGGATATCCCGAGCCAACAACTGAGCCACTCCTGAGCCTCTCGAGCCAATCAACCAAGTCATGAGCCAACAACTGAGCCGCCACCTATATCCGAACCTGTCATACCTACATATATATGATTAGAACGCCACGTGTAACCACATGAGTGGTGCCACGTGGCATGTGAGACCCACACCAGGTCAGCTGCCATGTCAGCAGCCACCAGCATGTGGGGTCCACTTGCTGACGTGTCAGCCACGTCAACAGCTGACGTGGATAATACAAAAAGAGCACCTCAGCCAGACTCAAACCATGGACCTCCCAAGCAAAGCTCTAAGGTGGTCAAGGTTAACCATCGTGCTAAGGCTTCCTCTTGATTATTATATACATAACACAAAAAGTTCAAATATAAAAGGCTTGTACCGTTGGTTTGGGCCAAATAAGGCCACAAAAGTTCAAATAAGGCCACAAAAAGTTCAAATAAAAAAGGCCACAAAAAGGTTAAGTGAGTCTACAAGTTTTATGGGCTGTTGGTTTGGGCCTGGTTCATTAGTTAAGCAAAAGGCCAAATAAGGCCACAAAAAGTTCAAATAAAAAAGGTCAAATATAAAAGGCTGGTACCGTTGGACTCGTAATTTCGTGCTCTTTCCAATGGAGTACTCAGGGTATTTTTCCGACTTCATTTGAATCTCAATAAACATGAAAACGTCGTCGAAACACACCCAAAAATTACCATTTTTGCTTTATTTTCAATCCTTTGTACCTGTAAGACATAATAACATAATTGCAGTATAATTACTCATATTTTATGGTTATTAGTCTGATATATAGTGTTTTTGGGGTATAAATGATGTGTGTTTAAGCACACATCAATGAAATTTTACATAGACAGCGGGTTCGTGTAATTCATTCATGACTTAAGAAATACTTACACAGATCATCACAAGTGTGATAAAGCAACATAATTTTGAGAAACAAAATAAGGAGTAATGCATGATTAAGTAAATACGTTCGTTTACGATATAGTTATCACCAGTAGTATAGATTTATATTTAGTTTAATTAGCTAAAACAAACCAAACTCTCAAACCATGATATTTACTTGCTTTTATAAAAATATAAAAACACAAAAAGAATCTTCTCTCAACCCCGTAGACCTTTGTTAGATTCTGTTCGAGCCTTTCAAACCTATTCCCCTAGAGAACGTTAAAAACCTCCTAAGTCTTGCCTATACTACACTACAACGATTAGGTACACTGCCTAGGGAGTTGTAAAACTTCATGTTGAAGTCCTATGACGACCGCACATCAAGTTTTTGGCGTCGCTGCGTGGGGACTAGTTAGGTTTCGATCATTGTTTAACTTAGGTCTACTCGCTTGATTCCTATCAAGTTAGATTTTATTTTCAATATATTAGCTTTCTTGTTGTCTATCTTTTCTTTGAGTTATTTGTTTTGTAATCCATTTTCGTTGACCTCTATGGGAGACAAAAATCCTATCCGTACTCTTGGAGATTACTCCAAACCTAGCCACGAGGGCTATCAAAACACCATTGAGCTCCCCAAAGGGAACAATGTGGTGCCTATGCGATCCGACACCATCCGGTTGGTGTAAAATGGATGCTCTTTCTACGAACTTTGATCCGAGGATCCAAACCAACATCTTAAGGATTTCCTAAAACTTGTAGACTCACTTAACCTTGATGTTGCAAATAGGGAAAGGACGCGCCTATGTTTATTTCAATTTTCCTTTCGCGATCAAGCTAGCAATTGGCTTGAACGTCTTCCTGCAGGATCCATCTCCACCATGGATGATCTTACTACTCGTTTCCTTTCTCAATTCTTTCCACCAGGAAGGACTACAAAACTCCGAAATGACATCCTGATGTTCCAACAACATCAAGGTGAACCTCTTTCTGAAGTATGGACTCATTTCAAGGACTTACTCCGAAAAGTCCCTTACCATGGCATCGATCTTTGGTTCAAGTACAAATATTCTACGACCGCATCAATCACACCCTAAAAAGGACAGTGGAATACGTCACTGAAGGCTGATTGAGAAAAATGAGTGCAGAAAAGGCTTAGAACATTATCGAGGAGTTGGCCCAATATAAGGAAGAAGGATGGAACAACCCTATCTTCCAAGAAGAAGGAAGCCTTAACTACAGAAAATGCCAACATAGAGCAATTATTAGGGGTTATAGAATGACAAGTTGATACGCTCATGAAGGACGCAATCTCGCTAATGGGGAAGAGTGGAGACCTGTGTGCGCTGATAAGAAATACAATGCTTCAACTACCACTAGAGCCATCACATCAGGAAGAATTCGAAGGTCTCGTAACGAATTTCATACTTGACCAATAAGAAAAAGTTCACCAACATGAAGAATACATGTGCGTTATAGGAAGTGATTTCATGCAGCTCTCTTTGGAAGTTGTTGAGAAATTAAAAGAAGAAATAAGGGTTAAAAAGAATAAATTCATGAAGATCAAAAAATCATGAGGTACCCCGACACTGAGGATCTAGAGCCCCTTAATGGTCATAAATTCTTAGAAGCTCTCACAGAAAAGGCATCGTTCCATACACTTAAATTTGTCTCACCAAAGTCACTCTCTGTCAAATACGTCCACACAATCTTCTCTAGTCCACCTCTTTTAAGGGAAAGTACCTTGACTTTAAGCTTGGTACAAATAATAACTGAAACGTCAAGTCCCGATATGATGCAGAAAATTCAAGCCTACAAAGTTCCCTACAAGTCCTCCCATCATTTGAGGTATACACACTGCCTATGACTTTCCCGGAAGAAGTAAAAGAGACTATAGGAATCCTGATGGAGGTAGAACCTTTAGACCATAAGAAACAAGAAGATTTAGGCTTGAATACTTGTAGTCATGTCATCTTTCTTAGTTCTAGGGAAATTCCTAGTGTTGATGAAACGGAGCCTCAACTTTTACCCAATTTCTCACCCTTATATGTAAATCTAGGAGACAAAAGAGGGGTACCCACCCATGAAACCACATAGTCCAGATAGTTTTAGGATGAAGGTAATAGACAAATAAACCCTTAATACACCACCTTCGCCATATATGGCATATTTCCACCCTAAGGATATGTATTGTTATTATCACCTATGCATTGATGATCCTAAGAAACATTATGGATTTAAACCAGGTTTATTAAGACAAAGTAGATCCATAGGTGTTGATTTTTTGAATATGGAGATGATAGAAAAATGATTGGGAATTAGAATCTAAGGAAGTTTCTTTTCTAGGAAGTGAATTAATTTACTCGTTAGGCCAAAAGAAGTAGAGAAGGTTAGGATTAAAGAAACACACCATTTGGAGCATATAAATCAACAACTAATTTTTCAGCATGTGACCCCTTCTCATAATAATGGTGTGTACCGTTACTATCACCCGCATTTGAACTCAAGTGTAGGGGAACCCTCCTCTTTATCTATTAAATAAGGGTAGAGTCAGGCTCGTGACTCGAACAAAAACAAGTGCTTCTTGGGAGGCAACCCAATCACGTCTCATTTACCCAATTCTTTTAGTTTCATGTGTTTTAGGAGTGTCTTGTGTGTTTTAATTCTTTATTATTTGTTTTTATATGTCTGAATTATTTATTTGATCATGCTTTGTTTTGTTTTTAACCTCGTCTTAATTGCAATCAAAGGTATTTCATAAAAAATCGTTAAAGGAAAAACCCGGTTTCTAAGAACCATTTCAAACATATAAAATAAACACTTTTAGATTAATTCGCGTCTTGTGTCATGTGATTGTGATAAATAATCTCAAGTTTTATGCAGTAATTTTGTAGGAAGTAACTAATAGAATTGCGTGCAGAATTTTTTTCCAAGAAAACGAATGTAAAATTTTCACTGAGGCTGGAGACGGCGTTAAGATTTTTCCTGACGGCGTCAGGTCTCCAGCTTGTGAAAATTCAAATTATTTAATTATTTTTGAAAAATTATTTTGCACAATGTCCAAAATTTGTAATTTTCTTAAACATGCAGAAACCTTGATTATATCATCACATTCACCCTATCTTTACTGATTTCATAGAGTCAACTCTAAAAGTTTTGTTGTATATATCATAATCCCACTGATTTTACGCCAGGTGTAGTTGTCTTTATCCTTGATTTACAGGTTATATTTGATGAAAAGAAACCCATAAGTTATTAAGAGTTTCATGTGGACAATCCTTGGATTACAATTTAGCCAGTTATCATATGTTTCTTCTCCATTATTGAGCAAACCAGGGGAGTACTAGTTTCTTTTACTCTTTTCCTTTTCTCTTTATTCGTTTTTACGGGTACTTTTAAGAACATGAGGGACAATGTTCAACTTAAGTGTAGGGGGAGAAATAAGCCTTAGAAACTATTCCTTTAATTGCCATTTGCTTGTTCCTTAAAATGATGAGTAATATATCGAAACATAGCATAGACCGTAATTTTAACCAAAAATTTTAAAAATTTTAAAACACATACCGATGAAAACCGAGTATTATTAGCGTCTCATGGATATGAACTTGTATGACTAGCACAAAAACCCTCAAAATTCTACCCCAAAAATGTGAGGTTCGCCTTTAGATCTATAGGAATTCGGGTATCCATTTTTGATACCCAAGATAATTTTACCTTTAGCTTTTTCAAGTTAAGGAGTAAGCAATCATGTGTATCTATTCCATTGTTATGGATGTGTATATGTGGTCTCATCTCCTTTTCTAGAGCATTGGTATCGGTTTAAAATTATATGAGTGTATCGGTAGTGTACTAAATTCTAGAACTTGTTTTTGTGATGCATCCCGAGACCGCATAGTGAGAATTAGGATTTGCTAAATGATAAGAGATACTAGGATAACCCATGTTTTAAACCTGTAATTGTTATGATGGTCACCTCGATCATATAACTATCCCATACCCTTGCCATGCACTCATTCTTAGTGTAGGATACCCCTAGTACAACCCTCTGAGCCTATCCTTTTCACGGTTCTCATAATTTTCTAGTTAATCTGGACTATTAATGAAGAGCCTTATTTAACTGTTAGGTTCCCTATTTTCACACAAATGAAAAACTAAAGAGAGAAAGCTAAAGAGAGAGAGTGGAAGGGAGAACACATATGAAAAACACACTAAATGTGTGTGTAAAAATGATTCAACCAACACCCTCTCCATGTGTGGAGAGGGTTTAAATACTTACAAGGTATGTGTTAGGCCGGGCTTTCCTTAGGCTTTCAATAATTCGACCTGGCTAGCTTCCTAACTATTACATATTATAGACTACGAGCTAATTAAGTAAATACGTGGAGTGACCGATCCTTTTTTGGATTCCTAACAATCTCCCCCTAAGGGAGGTCACTCCAAATTGCAAAAAATTAAGCTTAGCATTCTATGAATGTCTTTAATCTTGCTCGTAGTCTTGATCCTTTGATCTTTATCTTGTGAATATGATCTAGTGATCTTTAGACTTTAGGCTTGAGCTTGTTCCTTTAGCTTTACTTGTATGTGATCTTGAGCTTTCGTAGATCGTCAGCCAAATGTAATCTATAATCATCATCTTGTGATCTTTCGCCATCTTGTGTGCTTGTGAATTTCGGACTGACATGCTCATACCTTTCTTGATCTTGAAAGCTTGAATATTCTTTGTTCTTGAAGTTCTTTTACTTTAATACTTGGCCAATTCAAGAAGGACATGTGGTATCAGAGTAGCGGAAGCCTTGAAACATTTACTTGAGCTTTCATGATGTCTTAAAAAGTGCCGATCGAGTATGAGCATGCGGTTATGAATCTGACTTGTCTCTGGCTAACAGCTGCTACCGTCGGGAGTACCTATAGGTTAATGTTAGTAATAAACAGATGAACGAGTATTTGTGTACTTTCATTGAATATGATTGTAATAACCACGGCTCCCCGTTAATCAGTATAAATACTGCCTATGATCAGGTAGAATTCTAAAGAATCTACTTGACAGGGTTTTGCAGCTGCACTAGCCGTTCTTAATACCGGCGCGTCTCAAAGCAGACAACACAGTATAAGTGAATCGGTTAGTTACTATCTCACCGATTAAAGAGAAAATTGATTTGAAAATCAATCAACATGTCACTTGTAAAAGTGTTTTTGTAACACATTGAGAGTTTTAAATGTTTATCAAAATTCATCAACCGTCAATTCATAATCTGGATTGAATCGATATCTAGTGTCACAAGTTTGATCCATTTAGGATCTTACAATTCACCTACCATAAAGCTAGTTTGATGTTGGCTCTAGTCTGATTTCCATCTTCAATGTGAATACTTAAGTATCACACGGATGTTCTGGCAATACCACAAGGATAATGCATAGGACTCTTAAGATATTCCTTGTTTTCATAGTGTGTAAAAGACAAGTATATTAGAATAGTGTCCTAATAATATTTATGTATGATCTCTTGGGTCTAGACTCAATAGTTCATTTTGGTTTTAGTAATCAGAGGTTGGAGCAGACTGCCACCTTTTCAATATTAACTAACTCATAGTGAGAAAGTCGATAGAAATGTGTGAATCTATGTGAGAAATGAAACAAGAGTCTGTTGAGAGACCTTGAGTCACTGGGTCCATGACGACTATCTTTAATACCAGACAACATCTTAATGTTTCTGATAGTTTATGCATTGACCTTGTTTCTACCTAAGTGTATGGAAGGCTTCTTTCTTTTCACCCTTTATCCTAACAAATCTTTTTCATTCTTCAACCCCTTCAGTGCTTACCGAGACTTCATGACTAGTATCTTGTTGGGTTTGTTCCAGTACTAGCTCCATCTCAGTCGACACTATTCCCTAATTCTTACTTTTACTCCTTTTTATATCATGCCTAAGGACTTCTACACCAACTAGTAGATTGTCCCTAGGTAGATCCCTCTAGTTCTGGCTGGATCATGGGAACGAATACCTAAAATTACCAACCTTATAACTCTGATAAAATTAAATTGCATGGTCGGTCTTTTGGTACTATTCGCCTTGCCATAATACCATTTGAAAAACTCAATCAAGGTACTTGTGATATAAATATCAAAGCTTTTTATACCTTGATCGTTTTGGATTTTCAGAAATGCTCCCCATCAACATGTGCATCGATATACGAAAATGTTTAGTACATGGAGGATGAAGTATACACATGAGTCTATAAAATCTTATTTTTATTATAATTTTTCCATATTTTAATCACATTTTCTCCCCTTATCAAAAATTTCAAACCCTTTGAGATTTTGGATATCAAATGATTCAAATATGTTAAAATTTTGGAAGAAAAATGTTTTGCTTATTCATAAGCCGATTAGGGAACATTTTAATGCTCCCCTTCAATATTTAAGGGATATATAAGATAGTGCTGAGTACAGTAAATTGAAATATTTTGAATTTATTAAGAAATTCTTGAAAATTTGTACTCAGTCACTATTTGTGTTAGCCTATATTTAAGTCTACACTACATATTTATACATTCACAAGATTATGTATGAGACAGGACCTAAAAATGTTCAAACCGAAAATGACACAGTCATGCTATCCATGTCAGCAATTTGTATTCCGTCTTGATACTCTATTTTTGGAAGTCGTCTTAGCTTCCTCCCGAACCAGCAATCCTTTCTTCAGTAGATTCATAGATTTCTTGCAAGCCGCATTAAGAAGACTTAATGTGTAAAGCCCAAACGTCCGAAGTACATAATTAATTCGAAACAGTAACATCAAAGTCACTTATGTCCCGGATGTCTGAATTTATCCTTACATGATAGTAATGATATAAATTGCAAAACCAAAGTCCTGGATGTCACAATTACTCCCTCTAAGTAGTCGAAATGATAACACCTAAGTCAACTAAGTCCCAGATGTACATATTTCTTTCGGTCGGATACTGATTAACTGAAGGAATCATCATACTTATCATACCTATATGTACCTCTTTTATCAAATATTTCTACTCCTTTTAAAAATAAGCTTAGTGATTGACAGTTAAAGGAAGCATTAATTGAATTAGTAACCAATCTCCTTACGCTAGAATAAATCTTTTGACAACACTTCCCCCTGGTATCTCAAATGATGCATACTAAAAATAACAAGATATCTCTTCCCCCATGTGGTTGAAATAGTGCACCCAAAAATAACAAGTTAAAACACTGATTTTCTCTACGGTTATGACATTTGTTTTCCCAGAATGGCCTAAACTGAAAGAAGGCTATGGACTCTATCACGTGTACTTGTTGTACGTTCTAGTGTATCTATTCCTTCCCCCTTGCTGGTTTTGATACCTCGGAATCAGCAAAACCTTGTACGCACATATACTTGAGATCGTATTCGAAGAACTAATAAGCGTAAATCTATTCTGTGAGAATCAACTTCAAGGCTTTTAAAACTATGAAAGTATTTCCAAACATTCCTAAGTATTTTTACAAACTATAAGGTGTTGAAAATATTGACCGTATGTAGTTTAAAGCTTGAATTCACTAAGTCTAAATTGCAAATAAGTCCCTAAAGTTTGAATCAAATGGCATCTAAAGCCCTTATAGTTAATATAAATTAACACCTCATTAAATTGTGATCCGTCATTATCAAAAACTTTATCCTTTTATTCCGTGACTTATTTGAAAGACCATTTTAAAAGATTATTTTATGGCACTTTCTCCCCTTCAAATAATGACCAGTTTTCTATTTAAAGAGATGTAGTTACTGTTTGAGTGATCGAATTGTCTATGAAAATCTTTTTGTGATTACCGAAATCACTGATTCATAATGAAGATAACTTTTTACCAATAAAAATAAGATTTCTCTTATTTTGACAAATAAATGCACTGACACGTACACTTATTTGAACAATCATGGGTTATGAGAAAAGTATGCATATCCCATGATGCATAGATATGAAGTAATCCATGCCCGGGAAAAATAAATTACCCGTTGTCAGGAACAGCTGTCTTTTGACGACATGCTTTCCTTAGTCTGAAAAGCGGGTTGCAGTCTGAAATAACGGCAAGCGATTAAGACATGTTTTAAAAGTTTGAACTTTTGCTCGAACTTTATTTAAAGACCCGTGTCATTATTGAATGACATTTCTTGGTCCGTAAATATTATTGATTTTCAGAATACATGTCTTGAAAAATATTTTTGGTATTTTCTGATTTCTGATTTTTTATGGTTTTTTGTAAGTTTTATATTTTTGTATTTTCTTTTAATAAAAATTTTAAAAGAAGTGATTTTTTTGTGTTTTTCTAATTTTCTGTATATACATAGGATACAAGAATATTTCTCTTCTTTTGAAGATAAAACGCACTGAAGCGTACACTTTTCTTTTCTTCAAGGAGCCGGGCCTAAAGTGTTGTCTGTAGAGCCATTGTTCATGTTCATCATATATAAATTCCTTGAACCCTTGGTTTCTGATATATCACTCTTTTCAGCAAACAAACGCCGAGTCTTTCCTTTTTAGGATTGAAAGATGTACATGCACTTAAGTTAAGAGTACCCGCACTGACATTAAGAGTTTGTTCACATTCATATGGATTAGTGATATCTTCATTTGAACCATTTGGAGGTTCATTGTCAACCTTGGTTGTGTTATCGGTGAACATCTTTCTAGTAGGTATCCACCTAAAACCAGCAGTCTTGAAAATTTTACCTATCGGTTTCCACCTAAGACAAGATCTAGGATTGTTTGGTTTCTCATGCACAGTGGAAGACTTATTGGGAGAAATCCTATATTCTTTAGAGATCCATCTTTTAGGTTTGATGACATTAGTTATCTTTTCTATGGGTTTGATATTGTTTCTAGTCTTAGGGGATTGAACCTTAATGTGAGAGTTCACCTCTTTCAAGAATTTTGTTAAACAGACATCATGATTTGAATTAAAGACACATTTCTAACAAGTTGAACAAACATAGTGTTTGGAGTCCAAAAAGGAACTAGAATTCCTAGAGTGATCTACTAGTGGCACACCATTCGACATTCCATAACTACTCTTTGATACAGGCAAACTCCTAGATGTTTGATTGTTGCTCCTAGGTTTTGGTTTGCTTCCATTAGTAGTGTTTTGTAAGCTAGTAGTATGCATCACACTAGGTTTAAGATTCATATTTTTGTCTTGTGTCTTTTTCTTATCCTCCTCTAGATATTAATTATGAGCCATGTCATTTGACCCATACGATTCTTTAGAACTATTCCTAGATGAGCCAGATGCAATCACATAATTAGGTTTTACAAACATAGATTCTCTAACTTTATGCAAATAATGAGGAGTGACTAGTTTTGACAAAACTTTATTCACATCAACTTGGGAGGTAAACCATGGTTTTAAAAACTTAGGTCGTTCAGATTTAAACGCATTCGGTTGTCTAACAACTGATTGGTTTCTGGGTGGTTGTAAAACCGGTTTCCCAAAGATTGATGGTTATGCAAACTTAGTATCCACGCTATTTCCTTTTAACTTTCTTTATACGTTTTTCAATGCTACATTCGTAAAAACCTTTTCCTGAATCTGAGCCTTAATATAAGGATTTTCAACAGTCTTATTATTTATTTGAGCAATCAGTGAGTCATTATGGTCCTTTATCTGAACTCATGTCTTTTTGATAGAATCATAAAGATCTTTGTATGTCTGTTTCAAATGCTCATTCTCCTTATGCAACTTCTCATTCTTAGCAAGTAATTTAGCCACACTATGTTCCAGTTCAATGTTTATTGTTTCCAAAACATCAATTTCCTTTTTAATTTTGGCTTCATTACTTGTTTCATTCAAAATTTAACCATATTACCCAGCTTTTAAAGCTTGATTTTCATATTTAAGTTCCATGTTAACAACGGTCTTTTTCAAAGAAATATTTTCAGACTCGAGAGATTGGTTTGAAAATTCGGTTATCATGTTATCAAATGATAGATCAAGTAAAGGACATGAAACTGTAAAACCCCGTATTTAAGGTCATTGCTTATTCCAAACTTATAATTATTCTCTAAATTTTAAAGAATTCATTTTTATTATTTTAGTTAGTTTTTATTACAATCGTCAATTTTAAAACTTTTGCGAATCCTACAATTAGATTTTATCCGTTTTATCGATCGAGAAATCAATGAATGCCTATTTTAAGCCTTGAGAGCTTAATTATTTTATTGTTAGTATTTTTCAAACTTTATTTCATGTTTGGCCGAAACCGAGTCAAAAATCGTTTTTTCTTTAAAAATTAAAATTTATCGAGTTAGAGTAGTCTTTAGGCCGGAGATCCTCAAGGTATAAATATTTAAGCAAAGTGGACCGAAGCCCTCCCCTCTTCCTTTCCTTTATTCGGCAGCCCACACACCAAGCCCACGCCCTTAATTTTTTTGTTATTAATCCAAGCCCAAAACTTGATAACCCATACCCTAATTCTTTTATATAAGCCGAACACTACATACACACACATAACGTTAAAAAAACCATCAGAAATGCTTTTCTCCCCTCCTTCTTTTGTACGAGGAAACCAACCCCAAAACCTTCAAAAACCTTTAATTTTGATTCCAAAATCCCTTCCATTCAATCCCAAACCACTAAAAACTAAATCTTAATCATCCCTACATTAGCCAACCCCCTTCTTTTCTCCTAAAATTAACATGCAAGTATTTTCTTAAATCTTGATTTTAGGGTTTTTATTAACTTTGGTGGTGAAGGAGGCTTCTAAGACTTGATTGGAGTGTTATTGCAAGTATTGGTGTAGCAAAAATCGAATTAGGGTTTGCTCTTGGTCCTTTGGGTGTTTCGGCATCAACATCAAACCTAGAGGGTTTGATTGTTTGATTTTCTTTCCATTGCTTTAAGTTTGTGAGTATCTTGTTACCTCTTTTCATTGATTGATTTTATATTTATGTGCATGTGTTTGATTTTACTCTTTAAGAGCATGCAAGGTCTCGATTGGTTTGATTTTGATTTGATCATAAGTATGAGTTTTGATGTATGGGATATGTTGATGAGATTTGTTATGGCATTGCATGTGGATAGATAGTGATTGGAATGAGTTTTGATGGAGTTAGAGGTAGGATTATGGGACTGTTTTTAATTAGTAGTAAAAAGGGGTTATAACAAATATTTTTTGTCTTGGAGTCTATTGTTAAATTACATGGCTAGGTAGATATATATCTAAGCTATATGTGGCTAATTGGATAGAGCCATATCTCCACCGGATGAGTGAGATATGTTCGATTTATGAAAACTAGTCAATTCTGGAACATCACTTGGAAAAGGAGTTATAATCTAAGTTTCTACACTAAAGTGTGGAAATAAAATGTCGATCTCAGTAGTAGACTCATTAAGCTAACACCTCCAATTGGATTCACCTTTATAGCTATCATAGATTAGGATTTATTCTGGTTTGGATAGGCAGGGGTAAATGAGTCTTTTCACATAGTTCTAAAACTTTTGAAATATGAGGCTTACGTTTCTGGAAAATATACTCAAAATTCTTTCCGGAGGCGAAAACCTCATATTTTTAGCATTTACGGATTAGGAATTAGAGGATCATGAAGTCGGGATAAATTCATAAATTGAAATTTTACGTCTTGTCTTGAAATCTAAAACATATAGATACATATTGGTTAAACGTGAGTTAAGAGATGAAACTTAGAAGGTGTTTTATTGTGTATAATCTCAGGTTAGACGTCAAGTTAGGAATAAGAACACTTTGATTAAGTCGTAATGCAATGCCATGCATATCTTGGAAACATATCTCGTGATCATGTGATTTATTTTTACGTATTGATTTCTTTATTATACTAAGTGGCGTCTCATCTTCTAGGTGGTGCTTAGAAGTATTTCTTGCTCCTCTGAAGACTCGTCTTACTTCTGATCTATTTGCTTTTACGGTAAGTTCATAGCCTCGCCTTTACAAATTTAAGTGTTTTAGTAAACCCCGTGAGGGAGATACATGCTAGTTTTATAAATTAAACACAAGTAGTTTTCGGTATGCTGGATCAGATAAATTGATTAAATGCATGAGTACCTATTGCCAAAAGACCCCAATTTCGTGAACCGTTAATTACCTATGATGGGTAGACGCTAGTACAATTAATAGATCTATGGGCTTGACAACCCGGTCAGGGATATGAATCCATGGCGTGAACACCCAGTCAACAGACATATTGTATTGAGATTTCAATAGGTATGTAGCAATTATACTGAACCAATGAGGGCAAATGTTGAATATTATTATGCGCTATTTATAGTCTAAATGTGTCGGTGTCACGAGCTCATTTCATTAGTAGCTAATAACTTGGTGTACAACAAGTTACTCGATGATTATAATACTTGTGTTCTAATCTTTTTATATTCATATAAACTCTATGAATTCACTCAGCATTTTCGTTGACATTTTTAGCATGTTTTATCTTAGGTAATCAAGGTTAAGGTCATGGAATAGACAGGAAGAACGTTGCGCTAAATTTTATGAAATATATTTTATTTTCCATTCTCCAAAAACTTTTATGTTATTGTCTTTCAAAACTTATGTTATTTTGGTGACGATCTTGTGGACAAACTTTGATACTTTACTAAGAATGGAATTAATGTTTCTAAAATGTCTCTTTTTGAGTCGTTCTTTATATCCTTATGATTTTGTGCAATGAATTAACACCCAATTCTCGGTCTCGCTGCATGTAAATTTAGGGGTGTTAAAGATTGGTATCAAGAGCTATAAGTTATAGAGAACTAGGTTATTTTTCAAAAACATAAACTATAGCTTTATTTTCTTATTTTTGCGCGCAAAGGTTCCTCGTTGTTTCCATTCAGGTCATACTTGAAATTCAGATTTTAGTATTTATGCACGCTTCGAATGCATTATTGTTAAGTATTTATTAAATAAATACTATGATATATATCGAGATATATATGGATTATTAATCTTTATATTAAAGCTTTTGCATTTATTTACATCTTTAAATAAATCATAATTAAATCATCATACTCATTTTAATGCATTTGCATTCATCTGTATATTGCATAAATCTTTATCTATGTAGTGACCTTATATATATTTATTTCTGCGTGATTATAGATTATCATGGCGGATTTACCTCCTCTCGACCACGTTGCGGATTTGCTTGAAAATGAGCCAGTTTACCCAGAACCCGCTCTTATTATTCTCCATCATGCACCCGCTCAACCCGAGGGTTATGTTGGTGATGATGACATGGAAGCTGATGAAGAAGAGGATCTGGAAGAAGAACTGGAGAAAGACGAACCCATGCTCAAGCCCAACACTATAAATGGGTTTGCATTACACCCACTGCCTCAACCTGAAGGAAATATGAATGGGTGGTTGTTTGAAGATGATGATGATGAGTTAGAGGAAGATATGGTAGGTGATGATGATGAAGAGGAGATGGAAATGGATTAGAATGATGAGGAGAATGGTGGAAATGAAGATGAGGATGATGTCGAGGTCATTAATCCATATGAGGAGGTTGATCCCATCAACCGACCGCCTCCAACATCTGATGAGGAGTCCGAGTTTGCACCACCTATGGTTCCTATCGTTGATGTTAACGATGAGTCGGTACCTCCTGTTATTCAGTTCGGCGGTAACTTTCATGTTTGAGAGAGCTTATCTACTGGGGCTCTTCTTGCTGGTAACAGCTGGGTTCATGCACCTGGTCCGATGGGGTATAATTTGGAGAGTGTTCATAGAGGGGAGACAAGAATGGATAGGCAGATGTTTGACAGGTAAAAGACTAAGATTAGAATGGCAAAGAAGTTCAAAGAGGGTTATCTTCGTATGAAACGCCATGAGTACAACATTACAGCCTTGGATGCGGCGGTAAGAGAGAAGACCTTTGACTACTCTAAAATGATGAAGTTTGTAGAGGGTCTAAGTAAGTAATTTAATGAGCTTAAGGTGCAGTGTCATCGAGCTAAGCGCTTGAGCCGTTGGGAGGCTTGGGTTAGGGAGAGAATACTCGAGGGTTTGCGATTTTAGGAGGAGCCTTTTATTCACCCAACTTTTGCACCACGTTCAGATGACCCTTATGCCATTGCTAGGGATGCTGCCATTGTCGCCAGAGATGATGATAGTGATGACACCACTACTCCCATGGACTCACAGCCCTCTGAGCCACGTGGATCCCCACGTGACCCACAGTAGTTTAGTATCACTTGTAGTTTCCTTATTTTGTCATTGTAATCACTAAACCAGTTTGTTGGTTAGTAGAATTAGTATCCATGATTGTAATGACATGTGTCATATTTTGTGAACAATACAACCATGTACTAAATCTTATGATGAATGATTAACGACTACTTTTGATCTTTACTTAATGTGTTGTGACTCCTTGTATGATTTGATTACTAATTCATGTTGTGATCAAGTTATTTGTACATGTTGTAGTTATACCATTGTATGAATACTCACTAATTTTCTTTGTGTTTGATAGAATCATGCATCCTAAGGGAATGTCGGCTGCTACGATTCAAAAGTTGGTTACTGATAAGGTGGTTGAGGCATTAGCTGCCGATCATACTACTAGAAATAATCCTAATATTGTTGGCGGATCAGGTGGAAATGGTGGCCAAGGTGGGGCACCACCCATTCGAGAATGTACATTTGTTGGTTTCATGAAGTGCGGTCCTACTGATGTGCTATCGTGTAGGGTCAATTATTTGATTATAAAGTTTTAAATTTATATTTATCCGACAAACCTAAAACAACACTTTAACGAGCAGTGTACCCGGTCAAGATGGAGTTTGTGGTAAGTAGGGTGTCGAACACTAAGGATGAAACATTTCCTATATTCTATTAGTATTTAATTAGTCTATTTATTGGTTAAACCTATGCTATGTATGTTGTCTAATGATATAGGGGTTTTCAGCCTGAGAGACTGGCATAGGTTTCGTGGAAACAAATATCAATTCAATACACAATAAACACAAAAGAAGAAATCCAGAATATAGAAAAGCAGTACAAGCCAAATGATAGAAAACTATATTAGACATATTAAATCCGGTTCAATGCTGATTTGTTTGTTTTAGTGTAATGATTTACTTATCTCAAAGCGGCATATCATTCTTAAGACATAGGCGAGTCATCATCCTAAGACCTAGACACAATTAATCCTGTCACAATTAACGCGTCCGCATAAAGCATCCTTTAGTTTAATTATAATCT
>BQNB010124420.1:0-16416 GCA_026074375.1 Tanacetum coccineum
ACAACCCTTTCATCCATAACAAAATCTTTATCAATAGGTTTGAATTCAGTGAAGATTTTATTCATTTCCATCGATAATCTGAAAGAAGATAGACCATTTTCCGCATCAAGATCAATCCATACCCATCTACCCCCAATATAAGGAATCTAAAAATTCGTGAAACCATTAATCTCTAAAATAGAATGAAGTCGATGTATAATTTGGATATTCACTGCTCTAGCTAAAAAAATATGATTTACTCGATTCAAGACTTAGACAAACATCATCACTAAGCTCCAGGGTCCGCTTCACTAAACAAGTGAATTAGAATTGTTACCTGTCACTTGTTTTTCCACATAATTATCGTTCTTCTTCTGCACATAAACTTAATTTCTAGACCACGAATCATGGCTACCGTGTTCGACGGTCGCAACAAAAGATTTAGTACCCATTATGTTTTTCTGTGAAACGCTCGCCTAAAAGAAATCATATAAAGTAAAACGCGTCTCTGAACATAAGTTAGGATGCGTTTGGTTCATGGGTTTACATGTGGGCTCCAGAGGCTCATGCCCATATTTGTTGTTTGGTACAAAAGTGAACACAAAAATTAAGGCATCATCACCATTTTTTCAATCCGAGCAATTTTGGTAGGTTTTAAAAAAGTTGTTAGTAGCTTTTCTGATAGAATTATTCTCAACCACAAGCTTTTCCAAGTTCTATTTTTTCTATATTATTGTATTTTTTATTCAATTCTCACCTATAATTAATTTCAATATCAAATTTTCTCTTTCTTCCATTAAACCTAAATCCAAATCTAAATCTATATTCTAATCCAAATCCAAATCATAATCCTAAACCCGTCAACAAACCAAACATGCCCTTAGTCTTTAGCAAATTCATTAACATTTGTTTCAATTGCAAAAATCATAACCCTAGATTTCTTATAAAGGAATAAAGTTAGTCTATAGTAATGATCTATCAAAGGCCATTGTTGCCACCATTGTTTGTTTTATAGGGGTCTTGAAACCATTTTTCTATCCAATCCAAATCTTAGTATCTCAGTAAGAGATGGATTATTATGTGAATACTGATTGGTTTTTATATATTTTTGATTTTAATGTTTGAACACGTGTTTATATTGATTTTAAGTTATATCATAAATGTTACATCTTCGACGACTTTTGACTCGGTATCTTTTAAGCTCTTTTCTTTTCTGATTAGTTTTCTATTCTTTCGTTGATCGGACTTTACATCAAATGTTCATCGTCAATGCCAGTAGTGAATTCAAATTACTATGGAATACAACAAAAGGGTTTCTTGATCCAAGAACAATATCAAAGATATGAGGTTATAAAGTTTTATTTTTTGTGTTTCGTATAATGCTGAATTTTGTCACTGCTCAAATTTTAATTTGAACCAAATTTATAGGTTATTGGCAAAAAGTATCACACTAAATTAACCAACAGGGCTTAGCTCAGGCTGAGGTCTCCTAAGGAGCTTTGGAGGAGGTTGTTATCGTGAGGTCTCAGGTTCGAGCCTCACTGAGTTTTCCTTCTAGGTGAAGAATCTGTGTTGGGCTCTGCCCACTCAGATGCGTCGAGTTTCTGACTCACTAACGATAATATTGTACCAACTCGCCGTTCTAAAAAAAAGTATCACACTAAATTGCTGAAAGTTATAGACTCGAGGTTGTTATTACATCTTTTTGTATAAATTTTATGATTGTTTCATGGGGTTCTCAAATTTGCTTGAATTCACAGCCAATTGTTGTATTACATTGGTGGAATTCACTGGGATGATAAAAAAGTTGATAAAGATAAGGTTCACTTGTGATCAGAGGAGCATGATAAAACACTAGCTGGATGGACGGGTTGGATAGTGCAACTATATCTATATTTATACTATATTATAAAGCATTTATGACATTTTATTTTTAGAAAGTCTCAAAAATTCAGATTTTTAAACTCACTTGTTATAAAAGTATAAGATATGTAATCTTGATCATCCATCTTATTTTATAAAATCATATCTTAAAGTGACATGTGTCACTTTTTAATAAAATAAAAAACAACATTTATTTTTAAATTAAAATATCTTTTTATCTATTTATTTTTTTATGATTTAATTTCATCATATTTTCTAAAATTTTGTATATCGATTTTTATATATTTTTATGATTTTTTTTCATTTAAAGTGCCATCAAAACCGTTGCTTTGCGCGAATACAATGTTAATTTAAATTTAAAAGACTGCACTTTGTAAGCATATGGTTATACACTAATAGAGTTTATACCCGTTTAGTCTTTTTGCTTATTTGACCAGATACAATACGCGCAAGCAGTGTTGTAAAAAAAGTTCTAAAGTACCGATTAATCATCGCAAAGGCTCTACAAGGCCACCGACCTTGCCGATCTATGTAACTGGGTCAAACAAATAGGTCAACCGTGGTCAACGGCGATCAACGATGGTCAAACTTGTCGGAAACCTTCTAATCTTTCCATAAGTACATAAAACTCACCGTAAACTTGTTTTGATCACTTATAGTAACTGTTTAAATCTATTACAAGTTGTTTTCAGAAATTTTTTTTGCCAATAATACCTAAAACTCCCTAAAAATACACAAAACTTGCCGAAAATACCCAAATTTTGCTAGAAATGCCAATTCGATTAATCGCCGATTGATCCCGCCTAGACCGATTATAAGTTACAAGGTGATCGATCGTCCAGCTAATGGTTCATGATTTTTGCAAACTTGCGTGCAAGCGATTGTTTTCACAACCATTTGCATTCCTTTGCAGCTGCTTGACACAAAAAACAAAATAAGGATAAATTAAGTAGCTTTTATGATGAATATAATATGGAACAAGTCAATTATTTCAGAGGTGTGGTTGTAGTGCATGTGAAGTAGCTGTTAACCATGACTTATACCTACATGTAGATTTTTAATTACATTTGACTTGCTCTAAACTCAGACAAATCCCAAAGCCTTCACAAATGTGGTCCAGTGTCATGTTTCAAGAAGATCAATATCTTCATCAACTATACATGAAATTATAGAGTTTTGGGTGCTCAAATTGACGTCACTCTCAGAACAAACTAACTAACTGATCATTTGTGTGTATTTCTTATTAGGAAAAAGATCCTTTAAAGTTATGGTCAAACATGATTGATCATGTTAAGTTTATTGTGAGTGAAAATAAATAAGTGGGCCTATGATTTTTATTAAAAGAAAAAGCTTTATGCAATTAACTTATTTATGATTGGTGAACATGATGTATCATGTTTGACTCAACTTTAAAGAATTCTAATCCTTCTTATTAATAGAGGTGACATAAAGGAGGGTCATGTTCTAATTTTAGGTTTACACAAATTTATTATTACAAATTTACAGTGATCTAAGTTTTTTGAATAAATGTAATTGGTGTTGAAGTCTGCTCTTAATTATAAAGAACTTCATGAACTTTATGACTATCACTTGGCAGCTTTGTTGGTAATGCTATTTATGGATTTACTTAGGTGGAATATATATGTTTGTGTTGGGAGTGCATGATAAACATTTAAACTCTGTTAGCAGGACTTAAAATAAGCTGATGTGAAGCTTGCACATACAAAATATGATGGTCCCATTTAATGTGGTATATGGTTTATCAAGATAAACTAATCACATTCGATGGCAACAAAATGTATGTTTTAAACAATGATATAAGACATTATAAGAATAAGTATAAAACAACACAGGATATACTTTTCAACTTATAAATTCTTATTAAATTGAATTAAAGAATCTATGAGATATTTTGCTTGCGAAATAGCAAAGTAGTTGAATGGAAATTTGGTGATCTCCTCTTAAACTTAAACTCAAACCAAAGTATAGAGTTTAAGTACAAACTTTTAACCAAAACTGAAGCTAATGGATTAGAGGTTCTTTACTTTGATTCGAGGAGTAAATATGCTCTTGAATGTGTTTCACATTAATTGCAATAGATGCATATTTACACCCATACAACTTTCCTTTTATACTAAGGAAATTAGGGTTTACAAGAGGTTTCCTATGAAACATGTCAAGCATTGGATGGTTGGTTGAGATCTCATTAAATTTTTCCATGCTTTAAGGTACTAGGAACAATCTTTTATGGAAAGCTATTATACTTCTATACCAACTTTGGAAGAAGTCATTCCCACGGAGATATGCTTTATTTCTTTTGATATAAAGCATATTTTTTCCCACCTTGTAAACCTTCTAGAAGAGAAACATTTTGTTTCAGCTTCTAAGAGGAGATCTACGTCGTTCAGCTTGGCATTGCTAACCAAGCTGAAATGAAGCTCTTGCTAAGGCCTTCTTCAGTTTCTGAATCGCCACATAAAATAAAGTGAATATACTACTTTAATTATCTTCTAAGTGCCTGAAGAGCTAAAGCTGAACTGTCTTCGGCTAGACTTGACTTAGGGTATTTTATGTTTAAATCTACTGAGAGACTGAAGGGTACTAAAACAATCTCTCCTTATTTGAATATATAAATAGCCTAAGTTTAAATCAGACGTAAGTGAGCAAACAACTTCTTTTTACATACTAATAAAATAAGGAACAAAATATACTAATAAGCATTCATAAATACTTTTATTAGATTACATTACAAACGATAAGTCCATACAAAAGTTTATTACAATCACTGCTTGAGTTTTTCAATGAGCCTCATCCGCTTTCTAGGATTCAGATTCCTTTTGGTAACTTCAGCAACTAAGAAGGTAATGAAGGTCCTAGCAAGATCATCCATTCCAGGCCCTTCGTGAAGTCTGAAAAAAAAATTATACATTGTACAACATCTCATTGTTTAGTTCTTCAAAATCTTCAATGCTGATGAAGTCTTGCCTTTGTCTAGAGTTGAAAAGTATCATTCACAATGATGGTTCATTGAGAACAATTTCAAGAAGGTCACCAAACTAAACTGACTTCTTGTACCTTTTTGTTGACTTGAAGTAGTCATGAAGGCCATAAACATTCTTTCTTTTCTTCTTAGCAAGAATATAACACCCCGTGTTTTAGGGTCATTTATGACGTCAAGAAATTCATAATTTATTTTTAGTATTGTACGCGTGTGCTTTTAAATCGTAATCGTTAAGTTAAATCGCGTAAGCTAAAAATTATCATTCAATGTAAACGGGCATCAAACAATTAAATGTTTACATCAAGCAAGTGTTAAGTAATTATTTTGAGTATAATTATTAACTTTGTTTATTTTATTTTTATTTGTTACGTAAAGTGATTACGTTTCGCGATAAAATGCGTTTAGGCATTCCCGAAACCACCAAAACTTTTCTACGCTTTAACAAATACCCACAATTATACCCAATACCCAAAATTTATAAAATAACATCACAAATAAGCCTATATGGCCGGATATACAAGTTAGCATACAAGATATTAGCTTACAAAACACTTTCCCTAGATTTAATGGGATGATCTCTACTTTTAAGAACATTTAGATATTATTTGCAAGACTTCCATGTTTACTTGACCAAGACTTTCCTTAAAACCCTCTAAGTGTCCCTTAACTAGTCCTACGGTATATAATGCCTAAACTAGTGAGATAACACATACATAACACATTTCCTTGGTGAAAACTAAACAAAACACTCGCTCTTTTCACTACCTAGCTCACGGCTAAAAAAGATCCACACAAACAATCCATACAAATTTTATTTGTAACATTTCCAAGTATTCTTACAACATATCTAAGATATACCAAGAAGGTTTGAAGTTTTGCTTTAAGGTTTACAAGAGTTAAGCAAGCATGATTCAAGTTTAGGGTTTCAGTTGAAATTAGGGTTTTCAAGTGTTGTAAGCAAGAGTTTATGATCTAAACTTTTAGATCATATTGTTCATCATCATACTTCATATTAAGGTTACCTAAAAACCTAAATCTCTTTACATTCATGATTTTATATGTATGTAATGTTTATATAGTTAACCACCATCTAAGGACTTATTTACTTATAAAAATGGATTTTTACACTTGTTTATGTTTTGGTATACTTTGTCATATGTTATATGAATGTTGATATCATGTTATAATGGATATATAAGTCTTGTACATAATTGGTTTATATATAAAAAGTATATATAAACAAGATACTTAAAAATTATACATATATAAAGTTATGGACAAATAGGTATGTAAACTCATGAACCTTGTGATTCTTGGACAAACTTTAGACATTGATGGATTTAAGGACCCTAGGAATGTAATACATGTGATAATGAGTGTTGTAATGGACTTATAACAAAGTGGTTAAACTAAAAAGTTACAAAAACAAGTTCAAACATATATTTAGCAAAAATATCAAAGTGGTCTGTTTGAAATTCGAAAATAACATATTTATTTTATATTTTTATAAAATACTACATGTCATGAGGATTCCAAAAAGGTAAGAAACTCGAAAAACCGATTTATAACGAAGGAGATACGTAATTTACAAGTTATACGATAATAAACGCCTTTATAAAAGAAATTTTATAAAAACTATTTGATTTTCAGATCTGAGATAAATGGTTGGTTATTTTTCATAAAAAGCACATATTTTTAGGATTCCAAAACAATAAGAATCGAAATTTTTAGATCAATAACGAAGGAGTTATGAATTTCGCGAGTTTACGATAATAAATACTTTTATAAAAGTTACTGTTCATCTCAGACATGAACATTTTGAAAACATCATTAATATGATAGAACTTTTAATAACAAATACGTGTGGTATGTGCTTAATTACACATACCATTTACCTAGGAAAACATGCCTAAAATGACCAAAATATACCAAAAATACATTGTATTTGTGTGTTTTGTGATTTATGATGTGCAGGTAACGGATATCAACAAAAATGACAAAAAATAAACAAAACCGAGCACGAAATGGAAAGAGTGTGAAAGGTTAAAGCCAAAAAGTCAACCAAACAGTGAAACAAAGTTAAAGTCAAGACGAAGTCTAGCACAGAAATGGTAGGAAGAGTGGTGACGAAGTGTTGAAAGGGCAGTGCGCAAGAGGCACACGGGACAGAGTAAGCAGGCAAGAAGGTATAGCGAGGAGTGGGGCAAGACGGCGAGGTGGCGTGAAGAAAAGGATTTCCCGGTTGCGATGCAGGCTGCAGTGTGGGTGAAAAAGTGCGACGGAGAGGAGAGGAAACGAGGATAGTGAAGTGGGTAATCAAGAAGAAAGAAGGGAGACGTGTGAGGCCTGGGGTTAGCAGCGTTTTAGGTTTGGGTCCGGCCAGACGCGCGGATAGGAAAAGTTAGTGTGGTGTGCAAGAAGGCGGGAAGAGGAGAGCGCGGTGTGTGACGAATATACGGGGGTTGGTAGTAGCAGTAACAAAGTAGCAGGGGAAGGGGGACGCGTCCACAGAGAAAGAAATAGGAACTCGTTCCAGACATGAATTATCATGAGCCACCACGATAGCACGAGAGCGAGATGATGGGGGTGGCGTACGTGGGGGATGAAAGTGCGCGAACAAACGTCAGGTGGCGCAGGGCGCGAGCTTGGTGCGGGGGTGAGGTCCAAGGACGAGTAGGGGGGGGGGGGGGGGGGGGGTAGCCGGGAGAGAATGAAATTGTGGCCGCGATTTATCGAGAGGAGCCAGTGAGCAGGGCGATGCGCGGGACGACATTGAAGCCCGAGCAAGGTGCTGCTATTAAGCCAACAAACGCAGGCCCAACACTTGGCTGTAGTCCAAGAAGAGAAAAATGAATTGGCCCAGTTATAAAGGTCTAGAAATTACATCTGAAGCCCAATGCAGAATGTTGGTACCTGCTTCTTATCTACGCAACTAATAAAAGGAGGAGATCGCATATGTTACGGGGGGATCTTATCTTATCTTTTATTTTTTCTATTTCCTTTCGGAGAGTTGTAGCAGAATAGGTAGTAGGACTAGGATTAGAATAGGTATTTAGCTTTATGTTATTTTATATTTTTTATGGATGTAACAGCTTACGATGGATTTGTGCGATGTGATTTCGAATTGATTTATGTGATTTTCATCTGAACAGGTAGAGGGTTTCCAGGTTTAGTTTTTAATTCGGTTGGATTTATATTATTTCTCATTAAACATTTTGATCGATTTTCGTTGCTTATTAGTTTTCTAGTTAAGTTTCAGATTCTTGTTATCGCTTCTAAGTTCGACTTATTTTTCTAAAATAGATTAGCTTATCTTGTCAAGTTTAAAAAAAGGGTTGAAGGTTTCTAATATGGATCTAGCTTGTTTCATCTAGTTTGAAAGGTTTAGGTTTAATTTGCAAATTGTCTTAAGTTTTGTTTGAATTAGTAGTGTTAAATGAAATCATAATCTTGATTGGTGTTGAGCATTTTTAAGAGATAAGCCCATTTAATAGGCCCAGTGCTCGTCATTTCTGTTTAGGTAATTTGCAAACGAAAATTTAGGACAATAGGTTAATACTGTTAGAAATTTATTTATTGTCCTAACGTTTGATTTGCTTGATGTTTGACGGTACCCGATTCAACTCATTGGCGTGGAGCTTTAAGGGTTGTATATGCTAGCTTATTGTCTAAGTTTATAGCTTAGTTAGATTTTACTAGCTTATTAGAGAATAAAGTTTAAAAACTTTATAATCTATTAAGTAAATAAAGTTTAATTAAGAACTAAACTTAGCATTAAGTTTAGTTTATATAATCGGGCAGTTTTATTCGATTCGGTTCATCATACGGTTCTATCCTCTTTCTCTTTTCAATTTTAGTAGTTTAGATTTATTTAGCTCAAAATGATTATGTTTTCTTATTTGTTGATTAGTATGCTTAGTGAGTAGATTTTATATATATATTTGTTAAGTGTTAAATTGTTTAGTGAATTAAGTGTGGTTAATAAAAAAAGAAAAATATTGATTAGTGATTTTTATATTACTTAGATTATTGTTTTGGTTATTCGAACGGGCAAAAGCCGTAAGAATAACTAGGCATTAATTTAGTAATCGATATCTTAATAAAAGTTGTTTTCAATATAAGCCAACGTTGTGAGAAGATAATTTGTTAGAAAGATATTGATTCATCGATAAGAACTTAATTTTATATTTAATTCACACTTAAGGATCTGATCAATTCACTTAGCAAGCATATCTTTTATTATATATTGTTCTTAGTTTATTTGCTCGCTATTTGTTATCTAGTTTTCTTTAGTTTATGTTCATTTAGTTCAAAACCAAACCAAAATATTTGTCATTCAAGCATCAAACGAAACATTCTCGTGAATTTCAAATTCATCTCTCGTTGGGACACGACATCCGGATGATCTATTATTACTTTTCCTAAAGTAATTTTTATCCGACGTGATTACTATATTATATTACTCGACTAGTCGTTTACGACGAATCGGTTTCTGGCGCTGCTGCCGGGGAGAGGTGTACGATTTTCACGTGGTGTTTGTAGTTAGTGCCTTGAAGATCCTTTCCTCAGAAATTTTATTTTCGTACTTATTAAAAATATTAAAAAATCCAAAAATATTTTTTCTTTCTTTAATCTATATTAAAACTAGCCCAAAATATTTTTATTTATATCTTTATAAAAAAATTTCAAAATATCTACTTTATTTATCCTTTTACAACATTAATTCTATCTCCATTATAAACCTCTTATTTATAATATCCGTTTAATCCTACGACATTTCTTCGTAAACTATTTTGGTTGCTCCGAGTGTGTGGAGGTCCGTTTAATGGTGGAAACTGCCCGGAGCTATCGCAGTGGTAGATCCGGAAATTGAGTTTGCTAATAGCCCAAATCCTTAATCTTATAATGACACACAGACCTACCTTTTCAAACCAATCTCCACAAGCCCCAGACAACTCTTGTGATTTTATGTGGTAACAATCTTAACTAAGGTTTGATTACAACACTAGCCCGCTTGTCTATGAGCCGGAACCGTGTAACAATCAAAACTGTAGAAAATAATTATTATCCACAAGATTCACAGAGTTTACCGACAACAATTTATCTTGGTGAAAATGGGGGGTCCTCTCATGCACTTTTGAATGTCAACCAATTGAATGCAGATTATTCAAACATGAGCAAAATTCCATGCTATATCCTAATTCTTTTTGGTTTGATGAACCAACTTTTAACCCCCCTCAAATAATACCGTCAATCATCCATCTTCAATGCTCAGAATGATCTTCTCAATGCTCAAATGAGCTTCTCAATTCTCAAAATGAGCTTATGGAGCAAATGACATCCATATGTGATATGGTTGGTCAATATTTGCAAAAAAAGGAAGAAGAAAAGCGAATTGCAGAAGATCAAGCGGCTAAAGATCGATATTGAAAGATTCACATTTGCTACGATGATGACGATGAAGAGGAAAGTTCTATACCCTTGAAAGATATTATTATTTCTGGACTTCCTCCGTGTGTTGAAATCACACCCGTTTTATTAACCGAGGAGCCCGTTGACTCACTCATAATGGGGGACGAGAATCTTAGCACTATTCGGGAAACGGAATTGGACGAAGTAATAAAGTCTAGTGTTGAGAACCTCGTTTCAATCCTAAGTGAGTCCGAGGGTATTCCCGACAAGATGTGTGATTTGCCTCTTTGTGACAATCCTACCCCTCTTGAAGCTTTCAAAGAACCTCTGGAGATTTGACTCGATTTTCAATGAAGATTCTACTTCGCGTGATGATGATTCTCCCTACGGTGAGAATATCTATTATGTCAATGCATTACCATCCCGATTCAAAGCCTCATCAGCTTAGAGGATGGTGGATAATGTTCCCTCCGAAAGATTGAGAAGATTGAGGACTATATTTCTTCGTGAAAAATTATCCGAAAATCAATCTTTCTCATTGCTAAGAACGAAGCAATGAATTTAATCCACCTCCATCTTCTTCCGAACTAGTGATCAAGTCTCCTCCCAGATCTCCTAACCTTTTTCTTGGAGTAGATATAGTTCGGACAGACACTCACCTATACATACCTTTTGATAATTCTTTAACCGCAATCTGCAACTTTTTTGTTTTGATTTGGAAGAGAAAAGTAGAGGCAGTACCACTACTTTTTCTGAAGTAATTCCTCTTCCGTATTATAAGCTTTCTAAACATCATAATAAAGAGAAGAGTAGTTGCAGAACCACAACTCATTCTGATATTTCTCCCTTTTCTAAATATGAATCGTTTTATCTTTGATCTTTCGATCAAATCCGTTTTCCCTCTTGCCGATAGGAGTGACTTTTATCATGAGGAGTTCGCCGATGAACTCGCTCACATCATATCTCCATCGGAGTATGATTGTTTCTGCTTTAAGATTGAGCCCGAGCTGGGCGAATTTACTATGGATGTGGTGGGGGATATTTTTCCAACAAGAGAACCAAGAGTTCATGTGCCTAATGTTTTGGCCCCCCATCCTACCGCCTTTCACCTAGATCTGAATTATCATTCTTCTTAAGAGATTCCTCTTCGCTTTGTTGTATGGATTTTTCTTCCTTTTCTCACGTATCCTGTTACTCCACCATATCTTCTCTCTTGCGGGAATGAAGATACCATTTTTGACCCCGGCATCTCCGTTTATCATTCTTTTATGCCGGGTATATCTCATCGGAGTGGAACTTTCATGAAATTCAATGTTTATCCAAACCACTTGAATGAAAGTCCGATGGAGATTTTATCTTCCACTTGCTCCCCCATGGACCAATGAATTCGGGGTCGAGTCAGGCTCAAGACTCGGTTAACAAAAATAAGCGCTTCGTGGGTGGCAACCCATGCTTATCCTAATTATAGCAGTAGTAATGAATAAGTGTTTTGTGATGTGTTGAGGCCCGCTTCTTCCATTTTCCGTGTTTTGTGTTTTGTGGTTTATTGTCCAGGATTGCCCGGATTTTTAAAGCCTCTCGTGCTCGCGGTTTTGTCCTTCGATCACAAGAGCTTCACATCCTCAGCTTCAATTTGGGAATCCAATATCCTAATCTTATCGACTAACGTTTATCTTTTGGCATAATTAATAAACGGCCTTGGATTTACATAGAGACCATTCTTAAAACATTGAGGACAATGTTTAATTCTAGTATGGGGGGATCTATCGATTTGATTATGCCTGCATTCGTTGTTTTCACGTAATCCCGTTTTTACCACCAAAATTTTAAAAAAATGAAAAAAATTTAAAAATTTTCAAAAATAAAATAAGTGTTTTGTCACAATTTTGACTTTCCTGCTGGGTAGAATAAGAATAAATTTTGACCTGATCGAGCGTGTTGAGCTCTAGCTTGTTTCTTAACTTTTAGATTAAGCGTTCGCAGAAACTCGCGAAGAACGAAAAATGATAGAGTTAAGTATGAGTTGGATGCTATCACAAGGGATTATTTGGAAATCATAAGAGCTCATGTATGTAATGTTTGGCTTTTTCTTTCCTCCCATAAGCTCCTATCCGGACTAATATAACGTGCTATTTTTGGAGATACAAACTTAAATAACAATTTTTAAATAGTGATATAAAAAAATATAGTCTTAGTTCAAAATTTATACTTAAAATTTTCCAAAAAAAGTCCTTCTCTAAAATTGTGAAAAAAAGTAAAAGTAAAAAAAAAATTGAAAATATGATGACAAAATAAAAAATATAATAATAATAAATTAAACTGTGGGTGAAAAAATTTGTTCATCTTGCCAGGCCACACCACATGTTACAATACAACCTTCTAAAGAAAGCCCATAGTAAGAATAATAATCCGAGACTGATAAAAGTTTGTTGCATCTTGCCGGCTCACAACCGATGTTGCAGCCTTCTAAAAGGTCGAGGGTTACAATTGCATCAATGTTATGTTTAAATGTTAAGTGTGAATTAATAAATGTAAGATCTCTTTTTGTTAAATTTAAATATGCTTTTGAACTTTGACTATTTCATTTTAAGTTTTTAAATAAGCTATGTACATACGGGAAGCCTAAGAGTTTTTGAAACCAAAGGTCCGTGAGTCCCGATACTAGTCTCTGTGGGGTGTCAAAAGCCTGGTCACTTAGCCGCAAGGTTGGGATGTGCCGAGACGAAAGTCGCTACATGGGATGATCTCGCCTTCAAACTCATTATTCTCGGGTGGAACGTGAAGCATAGAATTTTGTAAAACGTTGATCCATGGTTGAAATTCGAAATGGCACATTCACCTAATATATATAATAATTGTCGGGAGTGAAAAGTTCACAAGTTGCAAATATGAGTAGTGTTAGCATTTTAACTTATATTTAACGGTGATTTCGTTTTAAGCTTGGTTTGGGATAGGTGAAAAGTCGGGAACGATGAATTTATCCTTTTTTGGGGCATTTTAGGATTAAAATGCATCTTGTTCTATGATCCCTAAAAGTTATGAAAATAACGAAAGTCCAAATATTCTAGTTGGTTAAAAATGAAAAGTACAAAAAAATGAGAAAAAGGGAAAAATACAAAAATATGTGTGGTAATAAGTGTTTATATTTAAAAATGGTAAAAACGGGGCTTTTTCAAGGCTATTGATTCTTTAATTCCTCTTGATGAATACTTTGCTACTTTTCAAAGTAATTAGTCAAGGGGGATTGAGATTCTTAGTTTTCTTAAGTGTTTACTTATAGCTTTGCGTGAGGACACGACAATATCTTAGTATGGGGGATTTTGGTATGTGCTTAATTACACATACCATTTACCTAGGAAAACGTGCCTAAAATGACCAAAATATACCAAAAATACATTGTATTTGTGTGTTTTATGATTTATGATGTGCAGGTAACAGATATCAACAAAAAGAACAAAAAAACGAAGCCAAAACGGATAAAACCGAGCACGAAATAGAAAGAGTGTGAAAGGTCAAAGCCAAAAAGTCAACCAAATAGTCAAACAAAGTTAAAGTCAAGACGAATTCGATAAAATTCCCCTAGCATGCCATTGGAAAAAGCACGGAATATCGGTTTCAACGGTGCCTTCATCTTTTATTGGGCCGGCCTGACGCCATTAATGTGGGTCGAACCGATATATACTTGTATTATAACTAATGAAACCTCCACATTTAGAAATAAACTCGTCTAGCATGATTATATTCCTGATATGCAACATTTTGAGAGGTTTGGATAAGAGAAATGTAAGTGAAAGATTAAATGTTGTATGGAGAAATGAAGGGTAAAAATTTGGTATTTAAAGGGAGGAAGTAACCGTTGGGGTTACTGTTCATAGCCGTTGGGACACTGTTCACGACCGGTGGGGTTACTGTTCACCTATAAAAAAAATCTCACACACACCTCTTCATTAACACCATTTGGGAAGGCAACTCAAACTGAATTTCGGGACAAAATTCTTTTAACAGGAGGAGACTATAACACCCCGTGTTTTAGGGTCATTGTACGACGTCAATAAATTCACTATTTATTTTTAGTATTGTATACGTTTGCTTTTAAATCGTAATCCTTAAGTTAAATCGCGTAAGCTAAAAATTATCATTCAATGTAAACGGACATCAAACAATTAAATGTTTACATCAAGCAAGTGTTAGATAATTATTTAGAATATAATTATTAACTTTGCATATTTTAATTTTATTGGTTACGTAAAGTGGTTACGTTTCGCAATTAAATATATTTAGGCATACCCGGAAGCACCAATACCCATCTATACTCAACCAAATACACACAATTATACCCAATACTCAAAAATTACAAAAATATCTTATACATATACATATATGGCCGGATATGAGCTCATAAAACCAAAGGAAAACAATATCTAAACCTACTTTGTATTATAACATGTGTTGTATAGATTTACAAGCAAGTTCCTACCAAATCTCTTACACTTCCACTAGTTTCTTACACCAAACCACTCCCCCCATCCACCCTCTTACACATTAGTCATTCATAGTTTAACCATGGTTAGGTTAGTAGTTTGCTAGATATTTTGACTATAAATACAAGACAAATGCAAGCCTTTATTCACTTCCATTTCCTTAGCAAATTTATCAACAAAACTCTCCCACTTTCACCTCCCTAACCCACGGCACACAAACCAAACACATATACATTTGTAATTTTTGATTTTACAAGTATTCCAAGTATACAAGGTTCATAATTAGACATATATAAGGTGTATTGGAAGCTTAGTTTAGGGTTTATAAGTGTTAAGCAAAAGAAAAGCAAGACCAGGGTTTCATTTGGTTTTAGAGTTTTCAAGTGTTGTAAGCTTGGGTTTGCTAGCTAAACAAGGGTTTAGATCATATTGTTCATCATCCTACTTCATATTAAGGTTACCTTAAACTCTTAATCTCTTTACTTTCATGATTTTATGCATATATAATGTTTGTATAGTTAATCACCATCTAAGGACTTATTTACTTGTAATAATGGATTTTTACACTTGTTTATGATTTGGTACACTTTTACACATGACATATGAATGTTAATATCATGTTATAATGGATGTATAAGTATTTTACATGTATGGTTTATGTATAAAAACGCCAATAAAAACCCCATATAAAACTAAGTTACCTAAAAAGCGTATCAATAACAGTTTCAGGAACAAATGAGTATGTAAACTTATAGATCTTGTGATTCTTGGACAATCTTTGGACTAATCATGGACTAAGGACCCTAGGAATGTAATACATGTGATATATAGTGTTGTAAAGGATTTGTAACAAAGTGGCTAAACAAGAAAGTTATAAAATCAAGCCTAAACATGTTTTATGAAAAATATCAAAACATTCTGTTTGAATTCGAAAATAAAAGTATTTATTTTATATTTTTATAAAATACTACGTCTCATGAAGATTCTAAAAAGGTAAGAAACTCGGAAAACGAATTAATAACGAAGAAGATACGTAGTTTACAAGTTATACGTTAATTAAACGCGTTATAAAAGAAATTTTATAAAAACAAGTTATAAAATACTTCTAATATATAAATTTTATTATTTTACACATATAACACTTATTTTTAGGATTCCAAAACATTTCGAATCATAATTTTTAGATCAATAACGAAGGAGTTATGAATTACGCGAGTTTATATACTTAAATGTATAAAAATACTTTTATAAAACTATTTTTAGAAAGTAACTGTTCATCTCAGAAATGAACATTTTGAAAACATCGTTAATATGATATAACTTTTAATAGCCAAGTCGTGCTCGAAAGAATCACTAAAAACGGAGCTAAAACGAATAAAATACAACATTTACAGGTTTTACGATAACTAAATCTATAAAAATAATTTTATAAACTGTTATGAACAGTAAAAGTACTGTTCACAAGTACGTCAAAAATATGAAAATGTAATATTTTGATAACTCGTCTTAATACGAAAGCGTGGACATAAGAAACGTAAAAAACAGGCTTAAAACGAAGAAATCGCATTGTTTCTGCTTTTGAGATATTTATAAACGTTTTAACTTTATAAATATAATTTTACAAACACGATTAGATGGTGATGTAGCTATATAGAATTG